>VMDO01004654.1:0-122390 GCA_007922755.1 Pedetes capensis | reverse complement strand
GAATAGGATTTTTCCTTCTTATAATTTTGATTCAGCTCCCACATATGAGTGAGAACATGTGGTGTTTCTCTTTCTGAGCTTGTGTTCATTCACTTAAAATAATTTTCTCTAATTCCATCCATTTTGCTGTGAATGACCTTATTTCATTTTTCTTGATTGCTGAGTAGTATTCCATTGTGTATATGTACCATAGTTTTTTATCCATTCTTCTGTTGAAGGGCACTTTGGTTGATTCCATATCCTTGATTTTGTGAAAAGTGCTGCATTGAACATGGAGATGCAGGTGTCTCGGTGGTATGATGACCCATCTCCCTTTGGGTAAATTCCCAATAGTGTTATAGCTGGGTCATACAGTAGATCTAGTTTTAGTTTTTTAAGATAACTCCATATTGATTTCCACAGTGGTTGGACCAATTTACAGCTCCACCAACAATGTAAGAATGTTCCTTTTTCCCCACAACCTTGTTAGCATTTGTTGTTATTTGTTTTATTGATCTTGGCCATTCTTACTGGTGTAAGGTGAAATCTCAGAGTTGTTTTAATTTGCATTTCCCTAATGGCTAGGGATGTTGAGCATTTTTTCATGTGTTTCATGGCTTTACAGACCTCTTCATTTGAGAACTGTCTACTCAGTTCCTTTGCCCATTTGTGTATTGGGTTATTTGTTTTGGGGGGAGTTTTTTTCTTGAGTTCTTTATAAATTCTAGTAATCAGACCTTTATCTGATGTATAAAATGCAAAGATTTTTTTCCCATTCTGTGGAGGTTTCCTTGACTCTGTTAATTGTTTCTTTTACTGTACAGAAGCTTTCTAATTTCATGTGATCCCATTTATCTATTCTTGTTGCAATTTCTTGAGCAATTGGAGTCCTGTTAAGGAAATACTTTCCTATATGATGGAGTGTATTGCCTATCTTGCCTTCTATAAGTTTTAAAGTT
This sequence comes from Pedetes capensis, assembly GCA_007922755.1. Classification (NCBI taxonomy): domain Eukaryota; kingdom Metazoa; phylum Chordata; class Mammalia; order Rodentia; family Pedetidae; genus Pedetes; species Pedetes capensis. The sequence continues at coordinate 121,452 of VMDO01004654.1, read as the reverse complement.
TCTGGTTTCATGTTGAGATCTTTTATCCATTTTGAGTTCACTTTCATGTATATTGAGAGATGCAGGTGAGCTTTCATTTTTCTGCATGCGGATGACCATGTTTCCCAGCACCATTTGTTGAAGAGGCTGTCCTTTCTCCAATTTACTTGTTTTGCTCCTTTGTTGAAAATCAGGTGTCTATAGGTGTGTTGAGGTATTTCTGGGTCTTCTATTCTGTTCCAGATGTCTTCCGGGCCTATTTTTGTGCCAGTACCAAGTTGTTTTTGCAACCACTGCTCTGTAGTATAGCTTGAAGTCAGGAATTGTGATTCTACCTGCGTTCTTTTTGCAGCTTAACGGTGTTTTGGCTATATGTGGTCTTTTATGGTTCCATATGAATTTTTGCATCATTTTTTCTATTTATGTAAAGTCAGTCAGTGGAATTTTCATGGGTATTACATTAAATCTATAGATTGCTTTTGGTAAGATAGCCATTTTTACAATATTAATTCTCCCTATCCAGGAGCAGGGGAGGTCTTTCCATTTTTCAGTGCCCTCTGCTATTTCTTTCTTTAATGTTTTGAAATTTTTCTTGTAGAGGTCTGAAGGGTCTTTGGTTAGATTGATTCCAAGGTATTTAATTTTCTGGTGGGCTATCATAAATGGTAGTTTTCCTGAAATTTCCTTCTCTTTCTGTTTGGAATTGGTGTAAAGAAAAGCTGTTGATTTCGTGTGTTAATTTTGTAGCCTGCAACATTGCTGAAGGAGTTAATTAGTTGTAACAGTTTTCTGGTTGAGGTTTTGGGGTCTTTCAGGTATAAGATCATACCATCTGCAAATAATGATAATTTGACCTCTTCGTTGCCAATATGTATCCCTTTGATTTCTTTCTCTTGTCTGATTGCCCTGGCCAGGACTTCAATTACTATGTTGAACAGAATAGGAGAGAGAGGACATCCTTGTCTTGTTCCAGATCTAAGAGGAAATGGTTTCAGTTTTTCTCCATTTAATATAATGTTGGCTGTAGGTTTGTCATAAATGGCTTTTATGAAATTAAGGTACTTGCCTGTTATACCTATCTTCTCCAGTGTTTTTATCATGAAAAGGTGTTGCACCTTGTCGAAGGCCTTTTCAGCATCAATTGAGATGATCATGTGGTTTTTGTTTGCCAGTTTCTTGATATGTCGGATTACATTAATTGATTTCCATATGTTAAACCAGCCTTGCATCTGTGGTATAAATCCCACTTGGTCATGCTGAATAATCTTTTTCATATGCCTCTGGATTCTGTTTGTTAGAATTTTATTAAATATTTTTGCATCTAGATTCATAAGGGAGATGGGTCTGTAATTCTCTAAAAGATGAATCTTTTCCTGGTTTAGGTATCAGGGTGATGGTAGCTTCATGGAATGTATTTGGGAGTGTTCCCTCCTTTTCTATTCTTTGGAATAATTTGAGGGAGACAAGTATTATATCCTCTTTAAAAGTTTGGTAAAATTCTGCTGTGAATCCATCAGGACCTGGGCTCTTCTTTGTTGGGAGACTTTTAATTACCTTTTCTATTTCTGTATATGTAATGGGTTTGTTTAAGTCAGTAAATACCTTATATTCTTGAATCTAATGCACCCTCAGGTTTTGGTGATACCTTAAACAGAAAATAAGTTAGTCTGCAATTCTAATGCACTCCTTTCCTTCAACTGCTCCTTGTTCATAGGGAGACTGAATAAATAAAATAGAGAAGAGATGGACAACACTGGTAACGTTTCTTTTATGAACAAGCACAAGTGGGATGAATGACAGGTAAATTATAATAATGATAATAATAAATAAAATAATAAATTATCAAATTGTATCATTTGTAAGACTTGTAAAGCGGTTCTATACTTTCCCCCCAAACCAGCTGTCAACTGCAAATCTAACCTACATGGGATTCTAAACTGCATCTGACAATTGAGAACGAGCTGGGATTTAGCTCAGTTGGTAGAGTGCTGCGCTGCAGTCTCTGAGGTCCCAAGTTCAACTCCCAGCACTGCCAAAACGGGAGAAGGGTCTGGCAATCCACTCCCAAGGCAATCCCAAAACAGTCAGCCATTGAAAACCCTATGAGGGTCGCTATGAGTTGGACTGGACTCGATGGCACCTAACAACAACAACACAACAAACTGTTGAGAGGGTGTGGATTGGATTTGAGACTATATGGTAAATAATTGTAGTAGAAAGAAATTTAAACCTTTTCTTCTCACACCTCAGTGCATTGTCTTGAGGCCCTGGATCCATTCCAGTGTACCCACCTTGGGAATTACAGCAGTGATAAGGAGCCCTGGAGTGAGGGCCTGGCTGTGGGAAGTCGGAAGAGAAGGTATTTGAGGAGTGTTTTCAGAGGTAGAATTGACAGGGCTTGATGGTTGAAGGTCAAAAAGTATTCCAAAAAGGGAGAAATAGTTGGGAATATTTGGGATAAGTAGACTCCCCATTTCCAATTTGGAAAAAAGAGAGTTCCCTTTGGGAGGGAACTAATGTGGCCAATATTGGGATATTTCTCAGGGGTTGCTGTAGGATTGGGTGGGGAAAATTCTGAAATAAATCCAACTTGAGGATAAGGATGGCTGTGTTCAGGTGAAGATAACTCAAGGTCAAACCTGAAGTAGCTGGATTAGCAGAAGAATGGAGGAGGTAAATCAGGGTGGGAGTGGAAACCACAGAGGAAGTTGAGAACAAGGCAAGAGGGAATTCACAGGCCGCATGGTGGGTGATGGCGGGGTTGGGGGCACAGACAGAGCATGGTCTCATTTTGACCAGTCAAAATTGCAACACCTGGGTGACGTTCTGGAAGAAGAGCAAAAACTTGCAAATAGAAGGGTGTGGACTTGGAAAGTAGCATCTAAAGAGCAGAAATGGCCACCCATGGAGAAATGAACAGCTAGGCTAAAAATGGAACCTGGGGAAGGGCACAAATCAAGATGGTGCCCTGACAATAAGAGAGACAACCTGACAGAAAACTGGAGAATGTGTCATTATGAGAGCCAAGGGGAAAGTTCCAGAGATAAAGAAATGAACACTAAAAACACTGGTGGGCAGGGAGGTGTCAGCAAACAAGAGAGTGTCTATTGACTAAGCTCTCTGGTGTTATTAGTGAAAGTAATTCCAGAGATGATTGAGTAGAAGGGAGAACTGTGGACAAGATGTCCCGCTGCTGTGGGCTGACAAGTGGGAGACAAGTCTGAAAATCCTTCAAGGAGAGGAGCTATGGGGTACTGGATTCCTCCACTAGGCTGTTTCTCATTTCCCCTTTGTGTCTTTGTCCTAGAAAGTTCTAGAAGGCATATTATCATCCAGAGGCAGGATGAGTGTTTGGTCAATTTGCAGGGCTAGCAGAGCTTTGTTGACAAATTAGGCTGCCAATTGAAATCAGTACCTAGTGGTAAGAGTATAAAGGATTCTGAAATGTTCCTGGGGTTCTTGAAGGAGTCTGTGTACGGTTAGGGGGTGGTGATAGAGATCTTCTCTCCTGGCCGTCATGACTCTTTGTTCCGTTTCTTCGCCAGCATGGAGCCCAGGCTGTCTTCCAGAAGTGAGAGGAGGAGGGTCGGGTGTCTGCTCTCATCACTGGCCTCTACACTTTCACATCCTCTATCTACACCTGCACACTTGGGTGGTGACCACAGGCAGGCTTCCTGTTTGTACAGAAAGTGCCATTCAGAAAGCGTGCCAGTGAGAAAGGATCGCCACACAGCCTCAGGAGGAAGACATTGAACAATTTCTTAGGGACAGAAAGAAGAGGAGCGTGTGGGTTGAGAGGTAAGATCACACTGGAGAGCATCTGGGTTCGCTGGGTGGCTGTGGCTGGACTTTGTGCCCTGCAGGGTGGGACTCCACATAGGCAGGCCCATGCTGCTCAGGGCTGGGCAACAAGGAGCCTTCCCAGCCTGCGCCATAAACATTAATCCAACCCTGAGTGAATGACTGGACAGTTGAGAAGGCAGAGGTGGAATGTAACCAGTGCAGGTCATAGGACTTGTGGTGGTGGGGGGTATGTAAAGAAGACAACCTAGGGGCAAATGTGCCTGCACCCATATTGGTGATGTGGGATGGGTCCATGAACCTTAGAGAAACTGTGTCTGAAGCTCGAGTAGGCATTGGTATATTTCAAAGAGAGAACTCATGTCATGGCCAGAGCTTGGGTCCATGGATGACCTCGGTGAGTGGCCTTACAAAGGCTGGAAGGAGAGTGGGGTGGTTAGCCTAAACCACCTTCACTCCTACAGAAGGAGTTTAGAAGACATGAGCTTCTCACTGTGGGGTCTAACTGTGCTGGCTTTGTGTTTCTTGGACAGCATATTCCGTGTGTGTGTGTGTGTGTGTGTGTGTGTGTGTGTGTGTGTGTATAAAAGTATGCATATCATGTATTTATACAAAGCACACTATGTATGTGTGTGTATATATATACGCACACATACATTTAAACATATACATAAAACACATTTATGATATAAAATATTATAGTGACTATATTTTTGAAACCAATGCAAACTGATAGTATGACAAAGGATTTTTTTCTATATGTGATTTCCTTGCTAGTCATGTCTTACAAACATGAAAATTCAAAAATGCTTACATGCATATTTCATAATCTCTTCAATTCAAAGCCGGGAATAGCCAGGCATGGTAGCGCACAAATGTAATCCCAACATTTGGGAGGAGGAGGCAGGAGGATTGCAAGTTCAAGACCAACCTGAGCTTGTTGTTGTTAGGTGTCATTGAGTCTGACTCATAGTGACCCTAGGTAGAATGAAATACTCCCCAACTCTGTGTCAGGCACAGTATCTTATTTATGTTTAAGCCCATTGTTGCAGACACTGCGTCAATTCATCTAGTTGAGGATTTTCCTTTTTTTTACATTGACCTGCCACTGTCCCAAACATGATATCCTTCTCCAGGGATTGGTCCCTCCTGACTACATATCCAAAATACATAAGACGCAGTCTAGCTCTTCTTGCTTCCGAGATGCGCCCAGATCTGTTGGTTCTTTTGGCAGTCCATGATATATTCAATATTCATTTCCAGCACCAACCATAATTCAAAAGCATCAATTCTCTTGTCTCCCTTATGCAATGTCCAGCTTTTACAACCATATGATGAGACTGAAAATACCATGGTATGAGCTAGGCACACCTTTGTGTTGAATGTGAGGTCTTTACTTTTCAATACTTTAAAGACGTCTTTGTAACAGCTTTTCCTGATGCAACGTATCTGTTGATTTCTTGACTGCTCCTTCTACATGTGTTGGTCATAGAACCAAGTAAAGCAAAATCTTGGACAATTTCAATCTTTTCTTCATTTATCATGAAGCTGTATACTGACCCAGTTGTAAGGATTGTTGTTTTGTTAATGGTGAGGCACAATCAATACTGATGGCTGTGTTCTTTGATCCTCATCAGTAAATGTTTCAACTCCTCTTCACTTTCAGCAAGCAGAGTTGTGTCATCTGCATAATGCAGGTTGTTAATATGAGTCTTCCTCCAATCCTGATGCTGGGTTCTTCTTCATAAAGTCCAGCTTCTCACATTATTTGCTCAGCATAGAGTTTGAAGAGGTATGGTGAAAGGATACAGGATGTATCCTTTCAGCCTGAACTACCTAGCAGGAAAAAAAAATGAAAGATGGGAAATCCCATGAGATAGATGTTTCAGGGAGTCTGGCACCTGACATTGCAATAAGAATACCTAAAAGCCAAGTGTCCATAAGAGCAAAGCAGTAGTAAACTCATTCTTTGTGTGTCAGTTGTACAAAATAATAAGTTTGTAAAAAATTATTTTCACTGCTTTTATCAACAACATTTGTTCCTTAGTGTAAATTTAGGAGTTTTCTAGCTGTAAGAGTCACTTCTTTCACTCAAGGCCATCAGGGCTTCTCATCTCATTGCCGGAGTGAAATTATCACAGTGAAAGTAATACAAACACTTCATATAGTCAGTGTTTTGGTTTTGTTTCTGTCAACTGCCATTACTTTGCTGCAGGTTTTATCTAACTGTTGTGTTATGAAATTAGTTGTGTTATGAAATACTGTATTTAATTTGAATTTTGAAACAGGAAAAAATATACATTGTTCATTTCCTAGACTTTGTGGCTAAAATCCCAACTCTTATTGGGTGAGTTTGAAGCGGTCACCATGCCTCTGCATCATAGCTCCCAAATCTGTAAAACAGGGACCTACTCCTTCGTGAGGGTAAATGAGCACATATGTATAAAGTGCTTGGAAAAGTGTCCAGCACATTGAAGGGGTTCAATATGTACTAGCAGCTGTCATTGTCACCATCATCTTCACCTCCACCTTTTATGCAATTAAACTGTCACACTTGAAGGAAAGCAATAGGAAGTTGAAAAGGTGGAAGGTAGGAGGTGGGGTGTATAAAATGGGCTTAGCAGGAGACGCTGTAGGCCAGAGGTATGACACTACAGTCCTGATGCTGCAGACAGGTAGTAAGCAGAAGACAGAGGAAGGAGCCCTGGACTCCCCTCCTCCTGAGTCCCATCAGTGAGAGGAGCAAGCACAGGAGTTCCACAGCCTTGATCCCATGGGCTCATACATACCCCATACATCCATGTGCCCAGGTGCCTAGAGAATAGACACCTGTCATCATGAATCAGGGGATAGTATGCACCATGACTAGTGCCTCTCATATGCCAAGCATTGTATTCATGGTTTTTCACCCATTCTCTTGTTTTATTGCATCTGAGCTGTTGTGATTATACCTATTTTAGAGACAAGGTCAATGTCCTAAGGGTGCAGAGCTTGGTAATGGCAGTGCTGGGGTCAGACTCTCCACACCCTGTGCCCCCAGCCCCCTCACATCCCCTCTAGAATACAAGTCAGTGTAATCAAACATAACTGATGAGGAAGCCAAGTCCTAAAGAATCTCAGAAACAAACTTGAAGCCACGGAGAGAGTTAAAGTTATGATGGGGACCTGGATGCTCGTCTCCAGTTTCTAAACTCTTCCTTCTACTCCACTGTTCAGAGGAAGGAGCCCTTGGCAGCCTGCCTCCTGGAGTTGATAGGCATGGGATCCCCTAAGAAGTCACTTTTATTTTCCACACTGCAATTTCTTTATCTGTCAAGTGGGTATAACAGCCTGTCCCACATAGTACACAGGGTTTTATGAGGGGCCAATGAAGCTACCTATGTAAAATGTGGTTATATTATTTCTGATTCACATAAGGAAAAAATGTTGGAAGATACTTTCAGTAAAGGCAGTTTCAAAGGAATGAAAAATATAATGATATTAGTTCTTAATGACATGTCATTAAGTGTGTCATTTAATGTGTTCTTTCAAATGGCTCCTTTGCATTCTCTGGTATGTTTTATAATTTGTTGAACCATTTTCATACATGAAAATTAATTTAGTTCCGAGTTTTGGCTGCTACAAATCAAACCATGGTGACTATTTAGCCTTTCTATTCTCTTAATTTAGACAAATCTGATAAGCAAAAGATGTTATCTCACTTTTGTTTTTGTCTTTCTTCGATTATTAGTGAGTCCATTCTCAAAGTTTTAAAACACAGCTTTGAAAAATTACTAAAAACATTATCTTTCATCCAGAAAACCCGCTCTTTCTAATGTGAAATAGCACCATTTTTCTCAAGATTAAAATAGAAGCAGGTGTTTGTGTACAAATATAATCCCATTGAAAACCATCTTGTACAAATATTCTTCCTTATAGCTTTTATGTGTGCTAAAAATGGGGGATTATAATGAATACAAGACAATGAGACTCCTGCAATAACTAATAAACATGACAATTTGATTTATCACTATTCCTTTGCTATAGCCTGTTGACAGATTTTTCTTTATGGAAAAATTACCATGGTTTAAATCTCTATCATATGGCACTTGATTCAATCAACAGTATGTTACCAATTAGATTCTGCTTAAACGACCATCAGCCAGCAGACCACGGAACATGTTAAGTAGGATGGCTATCAGATAACTAGTAAAATGCTTTGTGGCAGTTTTCTCTGGGGCAGGCAGCAATGCAGAGACAACGGATAGTAAAGAGAGAAATGGCAAATAGAGCATTTACTTGTGCCCATCCTGCACATTGACATAATTTCAATTTCTCCTAAAAGGATACAAAGAATTTGTGCTTGAGTTAATAGTAAGCTGTACCCTTCACCTATTTTTTGCCTTTTATCTTGAGACAGGCTAAGAAAGAAATTTTAAAAAGTAAGATGAGCCCCTTTACTTATTTTCCTCTTGGAATCTGGTTATATTAGATGGTGCTGTTATTGCAAAGAGAGAAGCCAAGCTAGGCTGGGCTGAACAGAAAGGTCCTGAATTGAGACACTATTGGTGGGTGACCAGGTTTAAAATAGAGATGTAAGCACAAAGATCTGAGGGCCAGGTGGTAAGACCCAGTCAGAATACCATTCTAACAGAGATGGAAATGCAGCAACCATCTGAGCCACATAACACTGTGACAGGTATAACATCACTTATTTTAAAATCTCAGAGAGAAGGGAGAGAGTGATAAGCCATGTTTAGGTCCTGTGTCTGCCTCTTGGGGAAAAGTCAGATCAGTCCATTGGACATCAAGTCCTACCTTCTGGAGATACGCACAGTGAGACATGCCCAAAGGAAGACTGCAATAGTAACAGGAAGGGTGGATATGGCTGGTGGTGACAGCAAAAAGTCACAGATGCCTTCCACCCAGTCATGGCACCACAGTCTCTGGGTGGAGCCTGGCTTGTTATAAATGGGTAAGGATGCCGTTGGTGTGTAGGTTCATATAGATAGAGGCACCAAGGAGGACAATTGGGAGACTGCCACCCACCACTTCCTGAGTTCTCATTCTGGTTGCTTTGCTTTTACAGCTGGCAGTGGCGTTTGAAGCCAGGGAATTTCCCTAAGGACTTGAGTAATTATAAGGAAGTCTCCTCAAAGTTATGCTGATAGGTATTGCTTCCCCTCCCTTTACTCTGCTCTGGGCATCTTCATGGACATCTTCTGAGATCCCACAGCAACCCACAAGGTGGATATTATATACTTCCTCGACATATGGAAAATGGAGGTTCTAAAAGTTTAAATGACCTTCCCAAGTGCACACAGTTAGATGTGGGGCTCAAACCCAGACAGTCCAACTCTAAAACCTTCCACACCAGCCATAGGGGGATCCTGAATCTAGGCTACTCAGCAGCAGCACATATGGTACTATCTGAATAAAATCACAGGACACCACTGTGTGTGTATGTGAGTGTGTGTGTGTGTGTGAGAGAGAGAGAGAAAGAGAGAGAGAGAACATGCATGTTTCTGAGTGTATAAGTGTATGTATGTCGGAGAATATGTGCATGTGTGAGAGTATATGTATGTGTGTGTATGTAAATATATGTGGGTGTGACAGGTGTGTGTGTGTATGTGTGTGCTCTCCAGGCACACATAACCAAGAAGAAAGCTAAAGTTAGAGACTCAGAGGAAAAACATCCCAGATGTTATAACTTCCCCTGGGCTGCCCCTATTTTTGAATACCATGACAATATTTTCTGAAGCAAAGATCAAAGGACATATGGTCTGACTCATGGGTTAACAAAGGGAAAAATATTTGAAATTGGGAATATCTGGGGCATTCTGAGATGTGTGACTACAATTATCCCCAGAGCACCTGGAAATCATGGAGTTCTTTGGGAAACACCATGAAATACTGATATTAAGTCCTGTCCTCCAAAGTAGGAGCGATTTTACCAACAGAAATTCAGACAGAGTTATACACTGGTTACACAGTTCCATAGCTGTGAGACTCTGTGCTCATGAAAATAACAAAGATATTGAATTCTGTTTCTATCACCTGTAAAACCATTAGAAATAATAATTTTTATATACAAATAAATTTCTTCCAGCTATAATAGAAAGAAAATACAAAAATGAATAGAATTCACAAAAGCTACCAAAATTTAAATACCTAGAAAAGCTTTAGGAGGAGACATGTAGGGCCTATATGGAAAAAAAATGTTTGTAAAATCAACTCAGAGATTTAAAACATAAATGAAAATACCATGTGGAAGATAATATCAATTCTCACCAAACTAATTTAAATGTAAAACTAAAATTAAAATTCATGCATTTAGGGAGGGAGAGGACTTGATAAAATTCCAATCTAAAATTCCAAATGAATTTTGGAGAAGAATAGCCAGGATGTTTTTGAAAATAGGAAGAAAAGAGGGGGTATGGGGCTGGTCTTGACAAGTATGAAACTTTGGTAGTCACCTAGTTCCAAATGGATAAACAAATCAGTGGGAAAGAAGAGAAAAAGCGAAAGTCCTCACTCACCCACACATGTACAAGTTTAGTACATGAAAAAAGCCCCTTTTCGAATCAGTAAGATCGAGAATGAGGACAGTAATTTCTAGCATGGTGGGTCCTCTTGTGACTTGATTCTTCAGCCGATGTGACAGTTGTTCACACCTTCCTTCTTGAAACACCTTCCTCTTCAGGTGTAGAGCCTCATTCTTCTATTTCTCATCTCACTGGCCGCTCCTCCACCTTCTCCTCTGTGGACTCCTCCAACTCTTCCACATCTCTAGATGGTGGAGACCTCAGTCCTCCTACGTCTCTGCTGTGTCTGCCTTCACTCTCCAAGCCATCTGGTCCAAGACAACCCTTGAAATACCAGGGATGCCCAAGCTTACACCCCCAGTCTTGACTTCCTTTCTGACTACAGACCCAGCTCTACACCACACTCAGCCTCTCCTGTGAATGTTCATTCAACCTCACGATCTTAATGTGTCCAAACAGAACTGTTCATCTCTCTGCTTCCACCCCTGCTCCTCCTGCTGTTTTATCACATCTCAGTAACGTCCCTCATTCTTCCAAGGTCGGTGCAGTGGTTTGGAGCATCCTCCACTCCTTTCGTTCACAGCCCACATCTCATTCATCAAAACATCCCTTTGTCCTTTGACATGTATCACGTCTTCCCGGTCCAAGACCCTGTGGTCTCTGGCTGCTCTCCAAACTCGTCTCCTTTCCACACCCATCCTCTCCACTCTGTTCTCAGTACAGACCCAAAGAAATTCTTGTAAAACTTAAGTCTTAACAAGTTTGCTCAAAATCCTCCAGTGGATTCCTACCTTGCTATTTCAGTGTCTATTGCTGCATAAGCAACCGGCTAAAACCATGGTAATTAAAAAAAAAAAAAATAGCCAGTCAAGGTGGTGCACACCTGTAATCCCAGTGGCTTGGGAGGCAAAGGCAGGAGGATCACAAGTTTGAGACCAGAGGCAGTCTGTGTAATTTAGTGAGACCCTGTCTCAAAAAAAAAAAAATTAAAAAAAATTAAAAATGCGCTGGGGGTGCAGCTCAGTGGTGCAGCACTTGCAAAACATGCAAGTGCGAAGCCCTGGGTTCAATCCCCTCTACCAAAAAAAAAAAAAAAAAATCAAACTTTTGATTTCACCAAGACATCATGGGTCAGAAATTGGGCAGTTTGGAGCTAGCTGGGCTGGAGGATTCCCTTCCATTCACTTGGCTAATGCCTGTGGCCCTGGACCTCTCCTTCTTCATGTGGCATCTCATCTTCCAGGGCTGTCCCTATGGCTTGAGGTTCCCAGTTAACGACCACCTCAGATGTTTGCACTTTTCTACTGTCATTGGCTTCTAAGAAGCAGGAAGGATATGCGCTACACCAGTTGAGGGCTGGTGCCCAACTTGGAAAAGCATTCTTCTCATTTTTCTACTGGCCAAAACAGTCACCATACATGCCCAGATTCAAAGAGGTTGAGAGCCAGGATCTACCTCTGGATGGGATCATGGTGATGTCACACTGAAAAAGAGCGCATTGCACTTTGCCATGGCCCTTTTGGAAAATGCAATCTGTTTCACTCACTCAGTGCAAAATGCAGAACCTTACCATGACCTCACAGGGAATACATGCTCTCCTCCCACCGCCTACCTGGCCTCTTCTGGTATTCTCTCCCCACCCCCTCCAATTCCTCATACCGCTCTAGTAGAATGGCTTCTTCTCCATTTCTTAAACACTCCTACCTCTTGGCCTAGCACCTGCTATTTCCTCTGCTGGGAGCTCTTTCCTGGACACCTAAGTCACCTCTCACTACCTTCAGGCTGTCCTCAGTGCCATCACTTCAGAGAGAACTTCTCTGACCACCTCATACAAAAGAGCCATCCCATCCCCTCTCTGTCCACTTACCACCTTCCAACATATATATTTGTTGTTAGTTGTTGTTAGGTGCCGTGGAGTCGGTATCTGACTCATAGCGACCCTCATAGGGTTTTCAATGGCTGAGTGCTTTGGGATTGTCTTGGGAGTGGATTGCCACATATATATTTAGTTGCCATTATTTGGCCTTCCCCTTAGACTGTCTACTCCCTGCTATAGCCCAAGGACTTAGAACAACATCTGCCCATGGTATGTTCTGGGCAAACTCTTTGTTGGATGGATAACTTTTGAGTGAATAATATTAGGATACTCTCTGACTGCTATGAGTGGGGTGGAGCAGAGTAAAACTAGATGCACATCTAATACATTAATCAAAAATAAATTCTAGAAGGATCCCAATGTAATGTAATAAAGCTTGAAAATTACTAGGGAGAAATAAAGTGAACATTAAATGATCTTGGGTTGAGAAATGTTTTTGTAAGCCTGATAATAAATAAATGAATTATACATAAAATAAAGATAGATTTGGCTTTATCAAAACAACCCCACCAAACAATGAAAAGATGAACAGTAAAGGTAGAAACATATTTGCCGGCTATGTGGCGATGGGCAAGCTAGTTTATTCTACAGAAAGGAATGGTGTGCAGGTTCAACGGGCAAATATATGGAAAGTTCATTCATTTATTCCCTGGGGTGTTTTGTGTTACTCTGATTTGAGGACAGCACTCTGCTTTCTTCCACCTCTCAACTCATATATATAATGAAGACAGGCCATTGCAGAAGCTCTCCAATTCTTGAGAAATGCATTTTAGAAAGCAGACTCTCCCAGGAAAACTGCACTTATATCATATCAATAAATTTGTTTGTTGTTAGGTGCCATCAAGTCAAATCTGACTCATAGCGACCCGGTGTACAACAGAATGAAACACTACCCAATACTGTGCCATGGCTAGCACTATGTTAGCACTTCTCTGCTATCCATAGGGTTTTTAATGGCTAATTGTTTCAGGATTGTTTCCTGAATGGGTTGCCAGGTCCTTCTCCCATTTTTGTGGTGCTGGGGATGGAACCCAGGGCCTCAGAGAGTACAGAGCAGCACTCTACCAACTGAGCTAAACCCCAACTCCAAATCAATAATACTGATCTGAAAGTCATATGCATGTGAGTAGCTTAAGGGCTGAGAAAGGTCTGTGGACATATTGAACCAACCTTGCCTCAGTTTGGTTAAAAGTAGCCCACCGTGGTAAGGCTCCAAGGCACATGTCTGTGATCCCAATGGCTGGGGAGATGGAGGCAGGAAGATTAAGAGTTCAAGGCCAGAAGCAGTCTATGCAATTTAGCAAGACCCCGACTCAAAATAAAAAACAAAAAGTGGGCTGAGGGTACAGCTCAGTGGTAGAGTATTTGCTTAGCATGCACAAGGCCCTAGGTTGGACACCTAAGTACTTCAAAGTAATCATAATAAAAAGTAATAATAAATAATAAATTAAAGTTAAGAAAACTATTCCAATGTGTCCTACAGTCTGAGTTTCACAGGATTAACAGGCTGCCCTGACGTTGATCTTATCTTTTTGTTTTTTAAATAGCACATTTCTGATCTGGAGCTAGAGAAACACAAGGCTGCAAATGTTACTGTGGAATCTCTGATTTTATGAGTCTGTTATTCAGTCTTTACTATTATCTGGCCTGCAATTATATTTTTGTACTTTAGGAGAGTCTTGGCAATTTTTGTTTTAGAAATAAAGAGTGAGCAGTTAACCTTTCTGACAGGCAAATATCCCTCTGTCGCCTTCGCTGAGGTTGCCCATGCCTCAGTTGAGTTTCTCGCGAAGCCACATATGCTCAAACAAGATGAGACAGGAGCAAAGATCTCATCATCCCACATGACACCAACTGAGTTTGGTCACAAACTTCCAAGACGAGCTCCAGGGAACTTTGTGCTCCAAGGCTTCATGTACATCAGTATGTGAAACTGCCTCTTAGTACCCAGGAGGCTTTATGTCTGGAGCAATGCTCATACCAGGCATTGTCATAGGATTTGGGCAGGCAGTGATCTGCCCATGGGTGCATGGTTTAGCATGGGAGTGGCAACTACAACCCAGCCCTTCTCCTCATTCACCCAAAGAAATGGATGCCTTTTTTCTAATTCTCACAAAGGAGTCAGCATCTCACTAGGCCCTGTGCCTTTGGGGTGCATCCTTCATAGCAGGTGTCTCTCACTTTTGTGCACAGGACAGGCTTGGGTGAGGGGAGTGCCTGCCTGGAAGAAATCGGGGTGTAGGCAGGTAGAGCAGTATAGAGCCTCATCCACAGGGCATTGCTGAACACGTTAGTTTTCAAAAGGAAAACTGCAAGCTGAGAACATAGCCACGGCTTTCATTAATATTAAATGCATTGGTGAACTCCTAGAAACTTCTAGCAACCTCATGGGCCCAACTAGCCAAGGTGATTCTTACTCATCCTATTCTACCTTCCACAAGCTCTCAACTTATAGGGAGCTGTTAAATGTTTCCCCCCAGTGACAACTGGCCACAATATGTCTCCTTCTCAGGAACAACATAACCTGTATTCATCAAACTAGAGGCTATTGTGACAGCTTAGGTCAGAACTCAAATCTCAGCTGAATCTCCTAGTATAAAATAATCTTCATCATAGAACACTTCTTAAGTGCCAGGCACTAGAAGCGGCATGACTATGGGCAAATTACTCCTCACTGAATCTCAATTTACACTTCAGTAAAAATGGAGATAATAATGCATCTCTCATTTGGGTTGTTGTAAGGATTTAATGAGGTTATACACAACACATTTAGAGTGCCCAGAACATACTAAGCACTCAATAAAAGTAGCTGTTTTTTATTATTTAGATACTGGACCTGAATCAACTTTAACATGCCAATTACTTGAAGAACAAGTAAATTAGACATATTAGGAAGAGGGTTAATTCCTCAGACTGGTGAAGCATTTTGTGAATCACAATAGTAATTTTCTAAATGGCTCTGAGCAACCTGGAAAAGAGCATGCATGTAGCACAGGCCTCGTTGATTTTCCAGAGAGTAAATTGCCTATTGGAATGGCCTGACCATTACTTGCTCATAATGTGGACTGTTTTTATATACACACACGCTTGGTTATAACACAATTGCCAGGAAAATTATGAGGCTGATGTTTTTCCCTGAGTAGCTGAGGGTTTTTTGTTTGTTTGTTTGTTTTATTGTTTTTTGTTTTGTTTTGTTTTGTTTTTTGCCTGGAATAAAATGTCAAATATATAATTTAGATTTTATGTTCACCTGATTGTTTACACCAGGAAGCATCAATCCAGAGTAACTGGTGAGTGTGTACACATTTAAATGATATAATGATACCCCTGCCACATTTTCCTGGGAATCAGGAGGGGATAAACCACTAGACATTCTTGTTTCAGAATCTCATCAAACCAGATCCTTTGGTTTGGCGAAGTGGTTGCTGCTACATTTGTCCATGTGACAATGGAGATGACATGTGGGGTACTCTGAGAGGTGACCTGGCCTGTTAGCTATGGGTCTGAGTTCTGCCAGCTGGGGTCCTCAGTGTCTCAGCCTGCACACTCCTTGCTGGACTTTGTGGACAGGCAGCTCAGCCTGGTGAAGGCGACAGATGGACTGTAGGTGCCTGACCATTGGCCCTGATCTCTGACCCCACTCCCTCCCTCTATCCTCTAGAAACGTGTCCATGGGAAGGATAAACAAATTAACCATCTCAGCGCTGAGACCTTAGAGGTCATCTGTTCTATCCACCCTCTCCTTTCCCAGGTTACTTTGACAACTAGACATCATTCAGCTACTTATGGCAACAGAGGCCTCATTGCCCCTTGATGGGACTGTGACTTTTCCAAAAAGTGGTAACTGAAAGTCCCTCATTTCAAACTGGAACTTCTGTGATTTCAACTCAGGAGTCCCATTTTGTCTGATGGAGGAGTCACAGTGGATAAACCTAAGACTGTGAGATTGACTTGGGCACACAGATCATAACTCTTGTATCCAAAGCTTCATTAAGGCCAAATAACAATAACCAGCACTTATTAATCTCTGATGGCATGGATTTGAAGAGATAGGCTCTGGAAAAATCATTGCCTGAACTTGAAATTAGCCTTCCCTGAGTGAGTCATGCTGATCTTCCTTAACTGACCACAGAAACATCAGATGCCAAGTGAATGGGTCAGGGAAGAGGGAGAAAGAGACAGAGAAAGACAAACAGAGGCAGACAGACAAACAGACACAGAAAGACAGAGCCCCTCAGCTGAGAAATGGAGCTAGCAAGATAGGGTTGAATAGCTCTGTGCTCCATAAATACTCATTTTTGGATGAATACCAACTCATACCCAAGACGGAAGCAGACCCAAGGGTCCTCCCTGCCTCTGGTTGGAAGCAGGAGCCTGCTTGGGACTGTGCTTCTCAGCCCTTGTTTATTCAGAGGCTCACTGCATTTGTGCAGTCTGTGCAGAGGAGTTAGGGAGGCTCAGATGTCCAGTAATACAGAGTCTGGGGTCAGAGAGTCTGCAAGAAGTGGCCACCAGGAATCAGAAGCCCCCCAGTGTGGTTCTGGCTGTGGCACTAAGAAGCCTTCTGACCCTGGGCAAGTGTTCTCAACCTCCCTGCGCCTTAGCTATTAAAGGGAAACAACCATCAGCACTACCCTACCCGCATCAGAGCAGTGATGCCAGAATCCCATGACACCATGGAAGTAAATGACATTAACAGCCCACCGAAGTAAAAACAGGGGGAAAGAGCAGGACTGGATGTTCTGATTAAAATGAGCAAAATGCAGGTCAGTGATCCTGAAGTTTCTGAACATCTGAGTCCTGGGCACTAAACATCTGTTCAGTTTTCCTCTCACTGGACAAACTATGACTGCAGACTTAAGTCCTGGAAATGACAGGATGATGTATATAGTAGTGCCACCCCACACAGCTGCCAACAACATTTCTATAACCTCACCAAGTGTCCTGGCAGCCAACTGAAGCCCATTCGTATGCATTAGCACTGTTTTCATCTTAGACTTTAAACAATTTTAATTAATAATACCCTCCTTCCTTAGTGTGTCAACACAACTCCACCTTTTCATTTTGAAAGAACTTAAATAAATATAGAAGTAAAATATTCAATTATTGAAAACAGAAATGAGAAAATATAATTGATTTGAGAGGTTTTGCTACAAAAATTCCCTGGGGCTGCTGACTACATTTTATTTAAAAATATCACACACTTGTATTTCTATATTTCTTATGCGATAATTTTGAGTTGCTCAAGGAGGAAACAGTATTATTGAAAGAAAAATAATTATGACAAGTGTTAAAGATTAGTGAGCCGAATTCCCCTGATGGGTCACCAACATCCTGGGAGTAAGTTAAGTGCCTTAGAAAGAGACATGAACTCTTGTCATTGAGTAAATTACTGCTTCGATGCACTAACAAGGACCCTAGTGGGTTGGAAGAGTTAATTCAGTTTCCCAGAGCTCAGAGCCTAATCCCTGTGCAGCATTTGTGTTCTGTGAGAATTTGGATCTGTGTTCATCCACATCGATTTCTGTCTTCTAAGAATGAGCACTTTTTCAAGGGTAGAGTCCATATCTTCACAATTATCATTGGCGGCTGGCCGAGCCCCATACTCCTCAGAGCCCCATAAACACTCCTCTGGCTTCTTGAATAGAACATGGTCTGCCACTGATCAGTGCCCAAATTGTCCTGATAATGTTTGTCTGCCTCCCTGATGAAAGTGTCACAACTTCCCAGCAGACAATACCTTGGTGATGGGAACATTCAGCCATTTCCTCAGCACTCCCCGGACTCCATGTTCAATGCAGGCAGCACGCATACAACTTGCACAATGAGCTGAATGCGTTCTACTCTGTTGTCCATTAGGCAGCAGTTTTCCTTTTTCCTTGGTAGTTCAAAGTTATTAGATATTAATAATTAAATCCAAAATCCCAGTCCATTCCTGATGTGCCAGCAACAGAGCGATGTGGCAGCTCTGGTCCCAAAGTATCCCTTGAGTAATTTGTCAGTATCATCAATGTGGCCCACAAGGTCTTCATAGACTTGGCCCCTGTCTTCCACCCCAGCCTGACCCCCTACTCTGCTCCAGTTGCTTGGATCTTCTTCCTACTTCAAGTCTCCCCTCAGCCTGGGAAGACCTTGTTCTCTCACCTGGCTGAATCCTCCCTTAGGCCTGCTCTTCTAGTCTCCTTCCCCAAGGTGATGACCCCACCACCACCACAGCATGCTCCATTCTCCTACACATTTTCACAATTATATTTTTTCCCATCAAAATAATACCTTCATATGGTAACCACTCAAGTTAAAAAGCAACAGCCAGGCCCTCCCACTTCCAGTACCATTTCCCAAAGTCAACTTCTTCTCATTCACCATTCATTAAGCAGGCGTGCTGGGTACCCAGCCTTCTAGGCACTAGGAAAACAAGGTTGAGCAAATGAGACAGACCCAATCCCTCCTCTAAGAGGCTGTTTTCATTCTCTGTTCTTCTTGTTATATCTCTATGTAGACAACATGCTTATACCTGTTTCTTTCTTTTCTGTTTTTCTTTCTTTTTCTGTCTTTCACTTTCTTTCCTTCTTTCTTTCTTTCTTTTTTCACTTTTCAACCATAGATCATATTTATAGACTCTTCAAAGTGAATGTTGAGGATTTAGTTCAACAATACCACCTCTCTCCTTTCAGAATCCTGGACATTCTGGGTATCTCATATCTGTATTGTTATCTTTACTCTTCTTGTGTTTATTAATAATTTAAAGTATTATCCTAAATACCCATTTCTCATTTTATCAACTTTTGGTCATACTTTTCTTGATCCTCCACTTTAAGGGATAAGTTTGTTTTCACATCAATATTTACCTTCTATTTTGCCTTGGAGTGCCACCAAGTCTCCATAATCTATCCATACACTGCTCAAGTCATGCCTGAGGAGTATGTTCTTTTTACTGAGTCTCAAATCATGCTCCCTGTGCTGATCAAGGTTCCCAGAAGTATGGTTCAGTGGAATTTTGTTTTGTTTTGTTTTTATATACCAATATTGCTACATTTTAGTTTGCTTCACTAACAAATTATAGCCTTATACAATTGGGTTTACTGTGTGTTCTTCTATCTGATTCTCAGTTTCCTACTGATGTTTTTCTAGCATTATTTGCCCTTGTGATTAAGTTTTCCCAAGTGTCTCTTGTATCAAGTTCTCCTTTTTTCCCTGGAGATCTCAATTCCTGGTCCCCACCCAACCCCCCATGCTTCAACTCCATCTGTACTGGCTGCAATGCAATTGTCATATTATGTATTTTTTTTCCTGCTGCCATCAGGGGTCTGGATTGGAATCACAGTTTGTTGGATTCCACAACTTGCATCTTATTCCAATTCTGGTTTTCTAGAATTTATCTTGAAACATCCTTAAAAGAATTTATGGGAAATAAACTTTCTGAGATTTTTATGTATGAAAATATCATTATTCTACTCTCACATGTAGCTGTTATCTGACTGAGTATAGAAGTCTTTGAAAGTTTCTTTTTTCCCTGGGAATTGGTACTCTGACAAATCAAAGATGTGTCTCAGCATGATTCTCTTTTCACTAATTGTTCTGGGCACTTAAGAAGCTCTTTAAACCTAAAGAATTTTGTCCTTCCACTTTGGAATTTTCTTCTTCAAGTATTTCTTTGGTAATTTCTCATTTCCAATTCTGTATGTCAAGCCTTCTAAACTGACTTCCTAGGATCTCCCACATAATTTTCTATTCTTTTGCCTTTTTCTCTCTGTATTCTGAGAATCAAGAGAGTTCTTGGGTTTATTTTCAAGTTCTTTAAATTAAAAACTTTTTTGCAATCTTTGTTTTTTAAAAAAAAATGTGCAAGCACTCTCTTTTAATTCTCTAATTATTTCTTTTTCTTAGCATTTGTTCTAACTTTTAGAGGGTAATATTTTCTCCAAAATCCCCCTGGTGTATTAATTAGAGTGCTTTTAATGCTGTCTCTGTTCCCTAATTGTAATTTTATTTTTTGGTGAGTCATTCTTGTTTCTGTTGGCTTTTCTCTTTCAGCTCACCTTTCTCTTTTTATATCTGGTGATTCTTGATTTTGCATTTCTATTTAAGAGATAAGGTTTAGGTGACTGAGCATTTTTTAAGGTGCTTACTAACTGGGTCAGTATGCAACTTCACAATAAATGGAGAAAAGATTGAGGTTGTCCATGATTTTGCTTTGCTTGGCTCTATAATCAACACCCATGGAAGCAGCAGTCAAGGAATCAAAAGACACATTGCTTTGGGAAAAGCTGTGGCAAAAGATCTTCTTAGAGTATTGAAAAGTAAAGATGTCACATTGAAGATGAAGGTGTGCCTGACTCATGCCATGGTGTTTTCAGTCACATCCCACTATTATGAAAGCTGGACATTGAACAAAGAAGACAGGAGAAGCATTAATGCTTTTGAATTATGGTGCTGGAGACGACTATTGAATATACCATGGACTGCCAAAAGAACCAACAGATCTGTCTTAGAAGAAGTGTGCAACCAGAGTGCTCCTTGGAAGCAAGGCTGGCTAGACTGCATCTTACATATTTTGGACATGTAGTCAGGAGAGACCAATCCTTGGAGAAAGACATCATGTTTGGGAGAGTGGCAGGTCAATGAAAAAAAGGAAAACCCTCCACCAGATGGATTGACACAGTGTCTGCAACAACAAGCTTAAACATAAATAAGATCGTGTGCCTGGCACAGAATCAGGGAGTGTTTTGTTCTGCTGTACATAGGGTCACTATGAGTCAGACAACTCGACAGCACCTAACAACAACAACACTACTAGTAGGTCTATGTTTTAGCTTCTCCTTTAGAACTGCAGGCTGGGATTTAGCTCAATTGGTAAAGAACTGCACTGCAGTCTCTGAGGTCCCGAGTTCAATTCCCAGCACCACAAAAATGGGAGAAGAACCTGGCAATCCACTCCCAAGGCAATCCCGAAACAGTCTGCCATTGAAAACCCTATGAGGGTCGCTATGAGTCGGATACCGACTTGACGGCACCTAACAACAACAACAACATTAGAACTGCAAGTGGGATGTGGTCTGTCATATCTGCTAGGAAACTGCTTTCAGGTGGGATGATGGGAAACCACAATGATCCAGGAAACTTACAAGTGCTAAAGTGAGGAGGGCTTTATTCTAGTACTCCAATGGGAACTTGAAGCTAAGAGGTTTGCCCAAGGCCAGATAGCTCGAAAGTGATAAAGCCAAATTTTGAACTGAAGTTTGCCTGATGAACATATTTGTTTTCATTCCATACAACCAAATAAGTTTCTATGTAAAGTAGATAATAGTGTTACATAAATCTATTTTCTTAATAAACTGTGTAGTGAACTCTGCACCTTTCCATCCATGTAACCAGGCATTATTTTTTGTTTTGTTTTGTTGTGTTTTTCTTCTTAAGCAATTAATCCAACTCCTGCCATTACAGAAAGTGAGATAATTAAGTTTCACTCATGGTTAGAAGGCACATAAGCAGAATTAACAGTTTTGGAGGAATTATGTGCTACTGAACTGGGATTAGTCAAAACATTGGTAGACATTATTGATTTATTTTTAGTAGGCATTTTCTCCCTAATAATAAGGTCTCCTTCTGGTTGTAAAGGTCATGGTTACATAATTATTTTGCATCTACTTTTTGAGAAACTATTGAAAATAGATAATAATTTTATTGGACAATTACTGCTAAAAGTTCAAAAATAAGCACTTATTAGTCACTTAGGGATATGAACACTGGTTTCTTAACTCAATAGTTCCCAGGCCTTTCTGGGAGATGGTAATCGATGTTCCATGAAAAACATATTCCAAATCATGTAAGTTTTATCCATCGGGGGCTAAATGAAGTTAAATAGTTGTCTTTGCCACAGATCTTCTCAGAGACTTCCATTGCTAATATTCATTGCAAATATCTAAGGCATTAAAACTTTGTAAAATGCATATTTTGGGAAATGCTCAATTTGGTAAACTCACATTTTGAGAAATATTGACCTAATTGCTAAGGAGTCATTTTGCTTTCCTCTCCTCTCCAGAGACACATTTTCGATTACTTGCACCAAGGCCATGACTCTGAGACACACAGACCCAATCCAAGGTCATATACCTGTATTCAGATTTTACTGCTTTGGTTTGGCAAACTCATCATTATGTATTCTAAACTCACTGCCTCTCTTCCATGGCTATCTCTTAAAATTACTCTATATATCCTTAAATGATGCTGTACCTTCATGCTTTAGTTTCTTCTTCTATAAAATGTTGACACAATAACACATTAGGCTTTTGTGAGAAATGAAAAATGACAGCCAACCTATAAGATGAAGGTAATAATAAATAAATTGCATTAAATAACAAAATTGAAAGAATACAAGCACTTGGGCTCTAGGACAGTCAAAGAATATACCCATAGGTGGCTGGAGGATTCAAGCTGAGTAAACGTGAAGAAGAACAACTTCAGACAATAATATTCATCATGATATGCCATTCTATTAAACATTAATTTCCCCAATTTGTGACAAAATATCATGCTTGCTATAGACTTGATTGACACCTCCTTCCCATCCACCATCTTGTTTACTTCAAGGCCCTGTTGCCCAAGAATCTGTTGGAGTGACAACTTCAAAGTCATCCTCACCCCAGGTGATTTTCTTTCTAATTTGAACTGATCGCTTCTCCACTAGCCAAACTCATCCTTTAAGATCCAGCTTAAAGCCTCAACTAGTTCAGACACTCTCTAAATCAATTTATTCACCCAACACATATTTGCTGAGCACTAAGTGTGCCAGACGTAACCCCAGATTGCTGACAAGCAGAGTTCAGAGCAAACTTAGGAAACCTCACTTATATATGTTCACCATAGGAAGCCACTTCTATAAACTACATAATCTCCTCCTTCATTGCTGCCATCTTTAGAATTTCACCTCCACACCTAAATCTGGCCATTAACAGTAGCTGAATCTTTTTCTATCCATACTTAGACTGGTCAGATTAGGTTAAAAGGCTAAAGAGGAGTAAAGGACTCTTCAGCCTCATGATAGTTTTCTGAAGCTACATTTTAATTGCTTCAAGAAGTTAAGGGGGTAAATGTATTGCCTCTCCTCAGATAAGTGAGAGTAATCAAAAGTATACGGTAAATGTGGGACTCTCCCCTCAGGCTTCAAGCTTCTGGGTGGATAAGTACTCACAGGGAAAATTCACAAATAAAGAAAACATACTAAAACTTTGCCTAAGAAAGCAAAGCACCCAGACCACTAAGTAACTTACAAAATTATATTCTTATTATAATTTCATTTTTGCTTCCATAAAATACCCTGAAGTGCAATTGTTTCTGTGGCTGGTCTTGGGTTGGGGTGTTAGATTCTTCAAAGGGGGTAAATTCTGTGATGTGGTTATTCACTAAATACGTCTAGTCAGAGATCTTCTGGGAAAATACATTCTAGTTGGACCTGTTGTTGTTAGGTGCTGTTGAGTCAGGTCCAACTCACAGCAAACCTCATGGGGTTTTCAATGGTTGGTTGTTTCAGGAGTGGACAGCCACAGCCTTCTCCCATTTTTGCAGTGCTGGGGATCGAACCCAGGTCCTCTGAGAGTGCAGAGCAGCACTCTATCAACTGAGCTAAACCCCAACCCCAGCTGGACCTAAAAAGCTCATTTGTCCTAGGCTTCTATTTGCAGGACTGTTGCTTTCCATTTTGTCCATTGTAAGCCTAAGAAGCTTCTTGTCAAGATGTGATAGTGCTTCCTCTTGTGGACTGTGACTGGTGACTTATAGGTTGGCATCACTGTGTGACTAGATGCTAGCCTTCTGCTCTCAGACTTCCCTAGCCCTGTCCTGATAGGTTGGTTTTGCTGTTAGCTAACCTGTTTGTCTTAATTAAGACCTCAGGATCCATCTCCATCAGGACAGCCTATAGATGCATATCTATCCCATTCTAACAGAGAAATTCTGTTAGTAACTATAGACCTATTAATTTGTCGGAAATTCCTTCAAAACTTCACAGTAGCTTCCTCCATAATAAGATGAGTTTCTCAGGCTAATATTCTACATGGGAGACTCCAGGAATGGCCATGAACCCCATCGCTCTCTTGATGCCCTGGGTTAAATAGTTTGCCCCTATAAAACACAGTTTCTGTCCTATAAAACAGGGGTAATGACAGTGCTACCTCATTTGGTTGTTGGGTGAATCAAGTGGAGAATGTGTGAACATTACCTACCACTTTGTTAACACTCAATACTTGTTAGCAACTATTAAGCCATAATTAACTATTGTTAAACTCTTTCATTGTTTTGAAAAGTCTGCCAAGAATAACATAAGATTGTTTGCTGCTTTTATTGACTTTTCCAGGGGCTTTGACTCTGGGGTCAAGACCAGGTTAGGAATTAAGCAGCAGGAGGTCTATGAAGACTCCTAGTAACTGATGTTTAAATGAACCTGCTTTTAAAAGCCAAACAGTGGAAATTGGCAGAAATGGTCTCCTAAAGAGTGAACGATCTCTAGACACGCAAAACAGGGCCAAGTGGTTTAAAGTAAGGCTATAACAACAGAGCCCCTGAGGGTAATTGTAGGGATTTTTTTTTTTTTTTCATTGTGCACCCTTGGCCTTACCTGTGGGAGAAGAGGAAGCTAGTAAAAGCCTTAGACAATTAGAGCAATTGTAGAAACTGAGACACTTAAGTGGCAGTCTCTTACATCCCTGTACAGAGGTATGGTTTAAGGCTATATGTAGGTAAAGGCAGATTTTTCATTAGTTGGAACTGTAATTGACCCCAGGAAGCAAGGAAGTATTCCAGTGGGTCCTTGGATTCTATAGCATAAACACCACTACGATTTGGAAATGTTATAAAGCAGGTATTTTGAGGAACCCAAAACCATGGCCTTAGAGTTTCTTCTTGAAATATAACTATCAGAAAAAAAAAATCCATGAGTAACCATTTTCAATTAAAATTACTTATCTTTGGCAGATATTATTAAACATTTAAATAGCTCAAATCAATTAAGAGTAGTTGCTTAAACTGGATGTGTCATATCTTTGTAATTTCATTTTATTTATTTGTTAATAAAAATACTATATGGCCTGGCATGGTGGCACTCGTTTATAATCTCAGTGATTTGGGAGGCTGAGACAGGAAGATCCTGAGTTTGAAGCCAGAGGCAGCCTGCATAACTAAGCAAAACCTTGTCTCAAAATAAAAAATAAAAACTAGGCTCAGGGTACAGCTCTGTGGTAGAACACATACAAAGTATGTGCAAGGCCCTGGGTTCAAGCCCTAAGTACTGTAAGAAAAAAAAAACTATAAACATTAGCCCTATTTTATCAGTGAAGGAAGTAGCAATTAGAAAATTTAAGTAAGTTTTTAAATTATTCTGTATAACAAAGATTTGAAACAGATTTGCTGGCTCTACTGTGCTTTTAACCAATACACAGGATGGTTGGTGTATAGCCATTCTGTGAAGGAACAGCAAATTACCCAAATCCAAATAAATTTTGTTTTTCACAGTACATATGCATCCATTCAGTTCATCTAAAAGATGTTTTAAAATAATTAGGATATGAAGGCATCAGGAGTCTAAAAATTGAGTAAAGAATTAGAGCCAAGATCCAGAAGAAGTCAGAGATCAAAGGAAATCATTTGCTGTTTAGGATCACGTTTCCCCTGGTAGCCTACCTCAGTTTTGGAGGCAATGGTCAAGAGGCTGAAATATATTGTGAACAGCCTTTCTGGAGCTCAGGTGATAACAATGAAGTGAAAACCCACCAAGGAAAAATAAGAGTACAAGGAATACCCAACACTTGGGTTGGAATTCCAAAAGTGTATTCTAAAAGAAATGGGGATTTAAAAGTATACGTGCCCCTAACAGGATTGCACTACAGTTTAAAATTACCCCAACTTGTGAAATAGTGTAAAGATGATGAATTGCTATTCCCTCCAAGTACCTGGAAGAATTGAGCATACATTTTGGAGAAAGATAACATTACCCTAGGCTTTAAATTATTTCTGTAAACTCTCTTGCAAACACAATATCAGTTGCATTAAGGAAAAAAACTAGCTGTAAGGAGACAAATGAATTGTTGGCAGCAGAAACAACACACAGGAGAAATAAACAACAGTGGGCTCCAGATAAAGGAGTCATTAAACATCAACTTTAAAATAACTATGTTTTCAATGTCCACATGGAAAAAAATGTATGATTGGGGAAATTGTCAGAAGACTAGAAACTATAAAAAGGAACTGACTTGAAATTCAAGAATGAAAAAAGAGGAAACTCCAAATTAAGTACTCAGTGGATAGATTTAACAGATGAAGCTGAAGAAAGAATTCACTACTAGAAGATACATTAGAAGAAAATATCTAGAAAGAATCTTTAAAAAAACATAAAATTAAAATTTCCTAAAAGAGTAAAAGATAGCAAGACATTCTAATGTATAAATTTGGAGACTCAGAAAAAGAGGGAAAAGAGGATAAATAGGTAAAAATAAATAAAGAGATAATGGCTAAAAACTCCCACACTCTGACAAAAGATAACAAAGGCAGATAAGCATTCCTATGAGTCTCAAGTAAATAAATAAATAAATAAAATCCATACCTTGGTAAATCATGGCAAAAGTGCTGATAATCAACCACAAATAAAAAATCTTAATAGCAGCCAGAGGAAAAAGAGGCTTTATCTTCATAGGAGCAGTAATATCGTTAGATGACTTTTTAACAGGCACAATAGAAGCCAGAAGATAATGATATAGTATCTTTGACATTTTAAAGAGAAAACTGCTAACCTTAAACTTTAAGCCTAACAAGAATACCTTCAACTATGAAGATAAAAATGATATTTCCAGACCAAACAAAATGAGAAAGAATTTTTTACCAGTAGAAACACAGTAAATACTAAATGGTAGTCTTTAAGTAGAAAGGAAATTATCCTAAATGGAAAATCAGAGGTGTGAGCATGAATGAAGGGCAAGAAAATGCAAATTAACTGTATAAAGTAATAATGTTTTTGATTTTAATGCAGAAAAAAGTAAATATATGACAATGGAAAACAAATTAGGAAAGGAGTAAATGGAGATAAAGTGTTCTAAGGTCTTTGCATTTTCTAGAAGAGGATAAAAGTAACAATACTATATTTTAATAACTCAAGGGTGCATGTTTTACATCAAGTTCAAACAATAAGGAATACTAAAAGCCACACAAGTTCAAATCAAATAGAGGAGGCAAATAGAATAATAAAAAATGTTTTTGTTGTTGTTGGGTGCCATCGAGTAGATTTTAATTAATAGTGACCCTATGTATAACAGAATGAAACACTACCCAACACTGTGCCATGACAGGACCATTTTATGTTAGAATACAATGTTGCATCCAGTATACTTCTTATTTTGAATATTGCCACATCAGCAATGGAGGTCCCAGGGATTTTACTACATTCCTGTCATTAAGGTCCACATTACTTTAAGGAGACAACTCTTCCCCAGTCATTTCTTGAATGCCTTACATCATGGGGGGCTCATTTTCCAGCACTATATTTGAGTGTGGTTCTTTGATATTCATATGATTTTCAATGGCTAGTTGTTTGGGGACTGGGGTGCCAGATCTTCTCCCTAGTTTTAGTCTGGAAGGTCATCTGAAACCTGTCCATCATTGGTGGCCCCGCTGATATCTGAAATACTGGTAGCATGGCTTTTAGCATTGCACCAATACACAAGCCCTCACAGCATGACAAGCTGATAAACACACATGGGGCACATTGCTACCATAATTCAATTCAACTTTAAAAAGTAATACAAAGATACCATCTCCTAAAATATACATACATTTTTTTTGGCATTCACAGTAGTGATGGAACAAGCCAAGAGATGTTATTTTGAAAATACGTATAGGTTGACAAAGTTCTGTTGAAACTAAGACAAAAAGGGATAGATAGCGCTATCTTTTGGACTCTGAATGTTCATCCAAGGCCCCTCTGTTAAATACTTTGTTCCTGAGGCACTGTTAGGAGGTGATGGAATCTTTAGGAGGTGCACCCTAGTGAAAGGAAGTTAGGTCATTATGCAGGAGTCCTCGAAAAGTATATCAGGACCCTGACCCCACAATCTATCTTTGCTCTTTGGCAGCCATCAAGTAAGCAGCTTTACTCATCATGGACTCCCTGCCATGATATTCTGCCTTTGCACAGGCCCAGAACATTGAAGCCAATCAGTGTGGATTGCAACCTCTGAAACTGTGAGCCAAAATAAACCTTTCCTTGTTTTAAGTTGATTGTCTCAGGTATTTTGTTACAATGGCAGAAAGCCAACTGGCACACACACACACAGAGGCCTCAAATAAATGTAAGAAATGGAGATAGGAATAACTACAGATTCTACACCTACAGCCATGCTACTGTGGCATCCCATTCCATCAGACCTTGGAAGCTAAGCAGGGTCAGGCCCTGTTAGTACTTGGATGAGTGACTGTCTGGGAACACCAGGTGCTGTAAGCTTAGGAGAAGGACCTGGCAGCCCACTCCCAAGAAAGAATTAGCCATTTAAAATGCGATGAACAGCAGAGAAACACTTATAATAGTGCTGGGCATGGCACAGTGTTGGGTAGTGTTTCATGTGTTGTACATAGGATCGCTATGAATCGGACCTGACTTGACCGCACCCAACAACAACAACAAGAACAGATTCTACACATATTAACACAGACTAAGGTTATAACTTGGCAATTAACTTTAAAATCTTGATGATTTGTATACACATGGAAAAATAAAACCAAATTGATAGAAAATAGACTTAAAGTTATTGAAAAATTCAATCTATAATTTAAAATCATCTTTCAAAGAAAACTCTAGCCTCACATGACTTTACTGGTGAATACTATTAAAACTGTAAAGAAATAATTTCATTATCATCCAAATTCCATTTTTTTTTTTTGTTTGTTTTGTTTTGTTTTGTTTTTACAGTACTGGGGTTGAACCCAGGCCTTATATTAGGCAACAACTCTACTGGGTTGCATGCAGTCCAGTGTGTGTGTGTATCTCTAGCTATCTATCCATCTCTCTATGTGTGTGTGTGTGTGTGTGTATATATATATATATATGTATATATATATATATATATATATATATATATATATATATAGAGAGAGAGAGAGAGAGAGAGAGAGAGAGAGAGAGAGAGACTGACTTGCTAAGGTGGACTCTGGCCTCGAACTTGATATTCTCCTGCCTTAGCCTCCTGAGTCACTGGAGGGTGGGGGATGCAGTTCATGTGACTCTGCACCTACCCATTATAATGCAAACTTTTCCAGAGAATAGAAAAAAAGATGCTATCCAATTCATTTTTAGTTTGCAGCAGAAACTTTTAGATAAAGTTGACAAGGTCATGTCCAGATAGGAAAATTGTATCCTTCAAGGCTAATCTCAGACATAATCATTAGAATAAAAATCCCTTTTAAAAAGGCAAATTGAATCTAGCAATAAATACATGAGTACTGCCTTACCACCAAGTTATGTCTATTTCATGAATACAAGGCTGGCTTAACTTCTGAAAATTAATCAGTGTAATTCACTACATTAATCACTAATAGAAAAATGTAGTCATATAGTGTAATTGCTTCAGCAGGCCACAGAAAACATTTTATAAAATTCAACATCAATTCATTATTCTGATAAAGCAAATAAATAGATGTAAATTTAACAACCCCAAAGTAAATGGGAAATTTCTTAATCTGATAAAAGTTCTGGAAAAATAATCCCTGCAGTTTTGATGGCCATGATCATTGTTTCTGCTCATTATTATACATGAAGTTCTAGCTAGTAAATTAAGAAAATATGAGAAATGGAGGTGTAGGTATTGCAAAGAGAAAAAGCCATCATTCACAGATAGTATTATTATATTACTGTATATATAGAAGGTAAAAATGAACTTCCAAATAAATTATCAGAATGAATAGGTCAATTTCATCAAACACATTGAGGAAAAAAGTCAAACAAATAATGTTTAAGATGTCTTCGCAATAAACCATCAAGCACTATAGACATAAATAAAAGGACATCTAAATAAACACAGAGATGTACCGTGGTCAGGTATCAGAAAACTCAATATTGTTAACAAACTGATCCATATACTCAAAGTAATCCCAGTTAAAATACTAACAGACTTTACTGTATGTGTGTGCATGTTTGGTGTGAATGTGTGTGTGTGTGTGTGTGTGTGTGTGTGTGTGTGTGTGTGTGAGAGAGAGAGAGAGAGAGAGAGAGAGAGAGAGAGAGAGAGAGCAGGGACAGGGGCAGGGAGAGGGAAAGGAAAAGGGAGAGGGAGAGGGAGAAGCTGATTTGAAACTGATGATGAAGAGTTAAGAGCTGGGTGCAGTGGTGCACACCTGTAATTCCAGCGACTTGGGAGGCAGAGGCAGGAGGATTGCAAGTTCGAGACCAGAGGCAGCCTGCGTAATTTAGCAAGACCCTGTCTCAAAAACTAAATAAATGGGTGGGGGATGCAGTTCAATGGTTCAGCACTTGCAAAGCATGCACATGAGAGGCCTTGGGTTCAACTCCTTGTACCTAAAAAAAAAAAAAAGAAAGAAAAAGAAAACAGAACTTGATGATGAAAAACAAAAGGTTAGGGATAGAAGATTTTATTAATGAAGAACAAGATGAGAATAACTGACTCTATCAGACAGCTTTATTATAAAGTTACAGTAAATAGCATGAAGTTGACCCAAGCATGGAGAAACAGATCAATGGAGATGAGAGGATCACATAAGAAAGGGACTTTGACCAGGGTCACTAGAGACATAATACCCCACCACTCCTGTGCTATGGTTTCCTCAGGCCAGGGGCTCCTCAAACTCCTCAATCCTCACATTGATGAAGTCAATGTATGGGACCAGGGCAGGTCATTGGAAACTTTTCTACAGATAATTCTAATCTGCAGGTAGGTTTGAAAACCACCTCTGTCAGCATATGCCCACAGGGATGCACACACACGCACACACACACACACACACACACACACACATACACTGCACAGGACTCTCTAGATTTTGATGAGTAGCATAATTTATTATCTATTTATTTATGTATTTTTTGGCATATGGTGCTGGAGATTGAACTCAGGTCCTCATGCATGCTAGGCAAGCACTCCACCACTGAGTTACACTTCCAAACCCATTTTGGTTTCTCTAGGAAAATGGAGAATGGGATCACACCATATTGCAAAACTTTCTGAAATCCCATTTAATCGCATTTAAATAATTCTGTTTTTCCCCTAGTTTCTACTCCTTGAAGCTGTTGCCTCTTCCTTTCCTGTGTCCCTCTGGCCAAGCCCTTCATTCCTTCCTGTGCTCAAGTTATTTTTATATTTTTAATTTTGAAGAACCATTTACCCATTTCCTCAGTTTCCCTCACTTATATCGCCATCATCAATTTTCTTAGCAAACAAAAGTAGTTTTAAGGACTCTCCTAAAAAGGAGAGGGAAAAGTGGAAAGTACTTAAAATTTGATATCTCCTCCATCACATACTGCTGTGTATGGCTTGTATCTCCCTGTCCAGTATCAATATGACCTTTTCATTATGGATTGAAACCTAGGACAGGGGGCTAGAATGATGCTGAGCTCCAAGGGTGCTGGCAGCCTGCCCTTGTAACTCCAAGCTTCAAGGGGCCAGCACCTACCAGCTCTGTTAGTGAAAAAGAAGGAGAGCATAAAAATGCCACAAGAACTGCTGGGGCAGGGCCAGCTTCCTGGGATGTGACCTGGGCAATTGCATAGGGCCCATACTTAGCAGGCCTCTGTCTAGGTTTAAAGCTCTGCTGTTGGCATTTTGAAATTCTTAATAATTTATTAACAAGGTGCTCCAGATTTTCATTTTGCTCTGGGCTCTGCAAAGGAGGTGGCCAGTCCTGTGCCTAGGGAAAGGGTTTGCAAGACTTGCTTGATTTTACAACACCAAG
Source organism: Pedetes capensis (assembly GCA_007922755.1). Classification (NCBI taxonomy): domain Eukaryota; kingdom Metazoa; phylum Chordata; class Mammalia; order Rodentia; family Pedetidae; genus Pedetes; species Pedetes capensis. The sequence goes on along the minus strand of VMDO01004654.1, from coordinate 89,331 downwards.
AGAAAAATGTCTGGTTTGAATGCTCATAAAAACTTTCCCTGGCTTTTCAAAAGCCATTTCCTCTTTTCAACTCTCAGTTGTCCCGCTGGGTTGGGCAGCTGGGTGTTCGCTGGCTGTTTCACTAAATCTCTCGTGTTTTGTTTCCTGCTCACTTAAAACATTTTTGCAAAACCAAAACAAGTGTCTTCGCCACCAGACCCCAATCTCTTGGCTTGGTTTGGCTCCTTTTGCTTCTCTCTCATTTTGCTTCTTGACCTTGCTCTTGACTTCTACAGCTCTCCACACAAGGCAATGCTTTGACCATGTAGTACCTTCTCTGCTAGGGGAACATAATGTGCTTTTTTGGACCTCTGTGCTCTGTCATATGCTTTGCCCTCTGCGTAGGATGCTCTTGCACCACTATCACATCACCCTCACTTTGGTTTCCAATCCATTAGAATTAACCTAAATGTTAGCTTCTGTATTAAGCCCCCTAAAAGGAATTCAGTTGTCACCCACCCACCCTTGCTCCTATATCTCCATAGACATGCCTCTGTCATAGCAGGTGACATTGCAATATGCAGTTTGTCCTTCTCTTTCATCTGTCCCTAGCCCCCTTCTTCTAAATAAGTCAGTTCTTAAATTGGAATGTAAATCAGTCATTCTTTCTAGAAAGATCTCCCTGAGTACATGCACTTCCCTCATCATAGATTTAACTACATTATAACATAATTATATCCGGCCTCCTCCTCGAGACCACATCTGTTTCACTTATGATGTTAACCTCAGTGCCTCACATAGTTTGGAGCACATAACTGGCTCAGTAAATATTTGTTAAATTCAATGATGAGTTAAGTGAGTGAAGATGTATGTGCAGAATCCTCTCCCCTTTAAGTTTTTTGACTTTTAAAAACTTCTTATCTCCTTTCTAAATCCACTGCTTAATACGTACTAGGTGCTTAATAATGTTTGGTAAATCGATAGCTGAAATGACTCATGCAATCATTGATTATCCCTTTGGGACCTGTGCCCAAGGCTTTGGAAAGTATTCCTCATAACTGTAATCCCGACTTGAGGTTGCAGTCTTCCAGGGATGGCAGCATTCAAGAGGATGTGTTTCCTTTTATGTTGCAATAAACTTCATATTGTTGCTTGGAGAGCCACAGAAAGCAATGCTAAATTCATAAAATTGTAATTGTCTGTGCTGAGTATATAGAATTATATTAAGTATCACTGGAGAGGTGGAGTTTTGGAAAAAACACTGGGAACTATCCTTGGAAAATGCTGCTCTTGGTATTTGTAGAGGTACGAGGGGGTAGCCTCAGGCCCAGAGCTTTAATCAGGACCTCTTCGTCTACTTACCCTCATGCTCTCCTCATGATCTCAACTCTCACTTTCTACCTTCCACTGTGCAAAAGGGGGACTGGGTATCATTCATTCTAGGAATTTCCTGTCTCCCTCTCTTGTGGTGGCCATTTTTCTTCTTCTGGGCAGCTCTCTCCCTCCAAGAAACCAAAAAGAAGTTAAGGTTTCTCTCATTCCCATGCCCATCTGCTCCTTTTAAGAGACTGGCTACTCTTCTCTGTACACTATCCTCAACCTTCCAAGGATTTCTCTCTACCAAAGTCCTGAGGAAATCACAAGAGCCCAGAAGACTGAGTATATGGAGGACATATAGAAGAGTTCAGTGAGATAGACTACTAGAATTGAGTGCTTACTGCAGGCTGATGATGTGGTATAAAGGTACAAAGAAATCAATTTGGAATACATAAACATAAGGAAAACTGTTGTTCTAGCTCTTTACAAATGGAGTAAGGAGGCTTTGGAGAGAATAGGCTCCCTACCATTAGAAATGTAATGCAGAGGAGATTCTGCAACATGTAGGAGTTAGCTACAGAGAGCTTTTATAGGTCCTCCTGACTTTTAAGCTTCTGCAACTTTATTATAGGGTTCTAACCCTATAATGCAGTTTATATTTCAAAATACTGTACTTAATTAGTTGTTTTTCTAAACCCCTTCTGAAGTAAATCAGCTTCATACAGTGGTAATTAGTTTATTGGTAGAAACAATGACAAAGCTTGAAACATGCATTTTTTTGTGTGAATGTGGCAAGGACACAAGAAAGGCTGACTACTATTATTCCTGCACTATTTTCCATAAGTGAGAACTTTTAGTATCCCTGTGAGGATGTAATAGTAACTTAGCCCAGTTAATAAATAATGGGAAAATAAAGCTACAATTAATAATATGGAATATTTCAAAAACACTGGAGCCAGATTAATCCATCTTCAGACAACTGAGCATGAGTTTCTTATTAATTGACACTTTTACAATTGGAGTGAACCCAGAGGGCAAGATTATACTTAAGGAAGTAATCCAACCAGGAAGTCCCAACCAGGGCTGTCCTGGTTGGGACACATTGCTGGGACATCTGGTAGACCTGATTATATGCAGCGATGTGCAGGGCATGCTCAAAGGGCTGTGGATTCTCTAATCAGTTAGCTATCATAATCAATACATGATGACAGTGTCTTAGCCACATAGGATCTTATTATGCTCCAAATAGTGCAATTCAAGTTAGGTGGCCCAAAGATGGGGTACCTACATGTAAACATTATCAAAGACCTAGCTTCCTTTCAACTTCTGACCTGCCAATGTTAGTCTCTGCTCTTGCTTTTTTTTTTTTTTTTTTTTTTTTTTTTTTTTTTTTTTTTTGTGTGTGTGTGTGTGTGTGTGTGTGTTACAAGGGATTGAACCCAGGACCTGGCACTCGCATGCTTTGCAAGTGTTATACCACTGAGCAGCACCCTCAGTCCGTTTTTTTACTTTTTGAGACAGGGTCTCGCTAAGTTACTTAGACTGCCTCTGGCCTCGAACTTGCAATCCTCCTGTCTCTGCCTCCCGAGTCACTGGGATTACAGGTGTGCGCCACTGCAACTGGCTTCTGCTTTTGCTCTTAAGGCCTATAATGGCTGCTCCACCTAAGATTTCCAACTATATTCTGGACAGAAAGAAGAAGGAAGTAATCTAGAAGAGGGAATGGTGTCCGTTCCAGGAAAGCAAAGCATTCTAAACAATTGCAACTGGCATAAACTGATGGCTCATTTGCCAGAATTGTGTCACACACCCAGTTCTTGCTGAGAGACACTAGAAATATGGGCTTATTACTGCTCCAAACCAGACTTAAGTTTTGTTATTAAGGAGGAGGGTGGATGGTTGTTGGGTAGGCAACCAGCAGAGTCTGCCGTAACTGGTTTGTCTCCCGCGTCTGGGGAGGTGCACTCTGCTCTCTGTTTCTGCTTTTTCTGGACTTGAAGTTCTCCAGTGAGGACTCTGAGCTGTGGGAGATGCCGCCACCTTAAGGACTGTGGGCAGATCTTATGCTGCTGCCCTTTTCCCATCAATTCTTAACCCTTTAAGTTACAATTTTGAAATGTCACTGTTTTCAGGCTGTCAGCCATAGTTGCTCCTCTTGCAGTTTCAGTGTCCCCCAGGAGTTGGTTGGGGACCATCAAATCCATGCTTGAATCTCTCTGGTGCCATAAGAAAAGAGTGGGACACCCACAGTTGTGTTATCACTTCTTTTCCACATTTTCCCCTCCTCCCAACTTAACCTAAGTCTCTTCTTCCTGGACACATTGCTTTTGCTGTCTGTTAACCCTTGACAAACAGCTCAGCACTCCTGTCTGGAACAGACCAACACCTTGAGATTTGTTTAGGCCAAAAAGCAGGTCCTACCTCTAAACAAGAAAAGGTTTATGGCTCTCCTGACATTCGCCAGGAATTCCTGTCTGGCAGCACTCAGGAAGAACAACTAAAAACAGAACTCTCACATTTTCGAACTGTCAGAGACAAAAACTGACATAAACAAAGAACATTCAATCCAGCTTTCTCATGTTGCAAAGGAAGACATTGAGGCAGAGAGAGAGAGAGAGCAAGAGAGCGAGAGAGAGCACCCCTCCTTCCACGTATGCGTATGGCAGCGTTCTGGGCTCAAAGTTGGGCAGAAGGAGAATTGCATAGAAAGATAGAGGGCTCTTTTTTGGTCTTCTGACTGGGTCTGTTATCGTATTCATTATTTCAGCACCCATGAGCATGAGAATGCTCTGATGTTATAGATAATTAAGGAAAGAGTTACAGGGGTGGCAGATGGTGTCGTGGCTATCAGATCCAATCCCCGATCTGCCATACTTTGGTTAGTGACACTTATCTGTTCCTTAGTGTACTCACTTGCAAAAGAAAACCATGGCAACGTGGCTTTTGAGAGGACTAGGTGGAGATGATACTTGGAACAGGACCCAATAGATAGTAGCATAGAAATGTTTGCTGTTGTAGGGTGAGTTATCTCCTATTCTCAATAGATTTAGAGTCCTTGAATCTTGAATAGTTGGTCAATCAGTGCACATCTTGAAGAAGCATGATAAAGAGCCAGTGGGGATAGTAAGTTTTAAGCCAGGATGGTTGGGTTTTGTTACTAGCATCAAATAATCTTCTCAACACAAAATAATGGGATCATGCCACAAATAGGTCAGCATGATATGAAGTACATGATCTGTGATAGGAGATACTTTTCTGGTCCACTTTTATGAGTGGTTTGTCTTTCCTGTCGGCATTTTCATCTTGAGTATGTGTGACTACTTTGTTTTTTCTTTTTAAAAATGTAATAAGCGGCATCCACCAATCTTCTGTACCAGCTGTATAAGAAACAATAACACAATAAAGATATATATGCGTAGAATTCTGATGCCCAATCAATTTCTTTTTTAAAAAGACTCCTTAATTTGGCAATACTTTAATTCTCTAAACAAAGTTACGGTAGTTGACCACATTTTGAAATTATCTTTGTCTTATTTGGTATTTGAAGGGCATGAAAAATTTCCCTCTACTTCCTCATCCCTTCCCAGGGGTCATTTTCCCCTCTCTTTTTTCTGCTCTGCTTGCCCTCTGACCCCACCTAGCTCTGCTGTTTCCACGGATTCTGAATCTAATTAATGTCTCAGTGGCTATATAAATGAATTATGTAGGCAGGAGGATGTTGGAAACTTTGAGGAAAGTGCATTCCTTAGGGAAGACCTGGTTTTGTTAAAAAGAAAGAAAGAAAGAAAGAAAGAAGGAAAAAGAAAAGAAAACAAGGGGTGTGTATGCACATTTCCAGAGGGTAGAATGTCAGTAAAGTATAAAAACCCCAATAACAATTTCACACTCAATAAATATCTGTTGCCTGATAAGCAGAAGAAGCCTTAGGAGCATCTATTTTGACATGTGAGCAATAATTGGCCATTATGGAAGCTGGATGAGGGGACAGATTATCCAAATATGTTGCCATTGCAAACTGGCTTTGCATCCAATTTGGGTATTGGCCTCCCTTTTGTCCCATCTCACCCTCTTCCAACCAGTTGATAGCCAATTTGCAGGGAGTATGTTCTTAGAGGATCTCTGAAATGTTCTGGCTCCCAGGGCCCCAGAATGTTCTCCAAGGCTCCAGGACAGGGAACAAGCAAGGAGGAGGGACAAGAGTGCTGAAGTTTTCATCCAAAGGATACTGTCAGAGAGCCCAAGGCAGAGATGGTCCCTATGCCCCATGTTTCTATGGAAACATAGAAGGAGTGACGACAGCCAGCACAGCCACACCATCTGCTTGAGACCTGGAGAATGACGGAAAAAAAAAAAATTGAAAGGCATCTCGGATCCCAATGTAGAACCACTCTGAGATACCTGTGGGGAGAGAGAGAGAGATGAAGGCTCAAGGACACTGGAGCTCCTGGGTGGATTTAAAATCCATGCTGTCCTGAGGTTTGACATATTAGCATGTAATTTGCAAGCAGAAAGCCTAGGGGGCTTTGACAATCCCTAGATATAGTTATGAACACCCAAGAGCCCTCCAGAAGGAGAAGCAGACTGAGTGAGGTGTCCGCAGTTTTGCTGGAGCAGGAAATAGTGTGGTGACAAACAATGCTGAAGGAGATGGAGTAGGGGCCGGGGAACTTGGTGATGCTCCTATCACCTTCCTACAGGGCCCTCTGCAGACCTAGCTTTGGGCTAGGTCCTTTCCCCCCTTCTTTTTCTTCTCTCCAAACATGCTATAGACTGAGATTTAGGAAGTCAGCCCTTCATCTTTTTCTAGAGGAATGGCAGGATTATAAAGTGAGGAAAAAAACCCACTTGGTCACAAAAGCCACTTTTGAGTTGCAGCCATGTCTTACAGAATAGGGCATGAATTAATTCATACATCTAAAGGAATATCATATTGACATGCCACGGATTTGCTTCTGGATGTACGTAAGAGGCTTCCAGGTCTAGGCGGGAAGAATGAGAGTGGGGTCCTGGTTAAGTGCACTCATACACCCCAAACTAAGCTGGACTCATTTCTTAGTCCTTTTATTTCATGGATTTAGGTTAGACAAACAATCCAGTCTACTCAAGAAGCCACATACCTCCTCTCATTTAGTTGCCTTCCCCAGTGGCCCTCTCCTGTGCTGGGTGGATTGATTCAGCTCTCAGTAGTATTGGTTGTATCTCCCTGGGGAAAAAAAGCCTGTCAGGTCACAAGGTCTGCAGGATGCACAAAAACTACAGCAGCTTCAGGGGAAACAACATTTATTGTTATTTTTATTTTTTATTTAGACAGTCTCTTCACAAAAAACAAAAAACAAAAAACAAAAATTCACTAACTTTCCTTTCAGTTCTGGCATTCTAATTGCAGAAAATCCAAGAAACGCTCCCCCCCGCATACACACACCCTTTTTTGCTTCCTATTAAGGCTTTAAACTTTTGCCAATTTACATTAGGTGCTTGCTTGGTTAATGCACCCAGGGGCTGGAGGACAGTGGGAACATCTTTATAAGCCAGATAAATAATAATAAAAAAATTCTCCTCATAAAGGTTCTCATTAACTGTTCCACATTTTACTTATAAAAACTATTAATTTAGATTTCTTTCCATCACAGTTTAGGAAAAAACGGTATCTACAACTATTACTTAGGTTTTTTCAAAAGCCCACTTTCTCCAACTGAGTGCTATTCATAAAAACACACATTGGAAGTAAAAATATTAATGTAACTATCCTGAGATTAAAGGTCTCAAACAGAAAACAACTTATTCCTGGAGAAACATTTTTAAAATACACAGAGTGAGATAGTTTTAGCTCAAGTACACTCATGCAGTTACATGAGGCCCCAGAGTTGAAACTGAAATATAAATCTACCCATTACTCCACAGATTTCTGGAGAAGACTTTATGAATAAATCCCTCCAACAGCTCTACAAAACCCTACTCCCTTTCCTTGTCTGGAACCTTGTATTTATTTTCAGCCTCCACAGTGAGGGCAAATCTGTATCTTGAGCTTCAAGCCCAGCATGGGACCCGCAGTAAACATGATTCTGTTTGTTCTTGAGCGGCCTCCTTTGTATAAACAGATGTGGTGAGAAGGGAAGAGAAGCCAGATTGCCGTGAGGGGCGGGAGGGCTCCTTTCTGGAGAAGCTTCCCAGCTGAAGCCAGGAGCCCAAGGAACAGAACACGTTTCTTGTTCAGGCCTTGGAACTTGCAGTTCTTCCAGACAGGGGCTGTTCCTCTCACTCTCTTTCCTCCACCCTCCACCCCCAGCCTTTGTTCTTGGGAAGGCTGTCTTCATGTGATGTCTACAGCTCACTTTTGCCAGAGCAAACATTTCCAACAAGGCTTATGCTAAGGAGATATCAGGGAGGCAGATTTTTCCCCCCTTCTTTTTCTTCTCTCCAAACATGCTATAGACTGAGATTTAGGAAGTCAGCCCTTCATACCTGTGCTTTTTCCTATATTCATATTCCTTTTGTTCTTTTGTAGCCTTGTAACTACCTTCAATTAATAAGGTAGGTGTTTAAGGACAGGAAGTTGTCAGCTTGTAAAATAACATCCGTTTTCTTCGAACTATGCTGATGCAGACTCTGCCTTAATTTAGCATTTTACGTTTTGCAACATAGTTATGGATGCTAATAAAGGACTGCTGCGGAGCTGGGGGAGAAGAGGGTGGGAATGAGCATTGTGCAATCCAATCTCAAATGGGAAAGATTTCTCATTGGCTTTTTGGTTTTCTACCTGCGTCTAGAACTTTGTTAATCGTCCTTCAGAGGTGGGTGAAGTGGTGGTGGGGGGGGAATCCTAGGTTTGACCATGAAGGGGTCCTGTGGTTTCTACCCAAGCCTCTAAATTTCTGGCGACCCCAGATAGCAGCTCTTCTTGCTCAGAAAAAGAACAAAGGGCAGAGTACTGGAAAGGCCTCCCTTATGACAGGGAGTCTGGGTTTTGGTACAAGTGGTAAGGCATAACTGCACTGCTCTGTGCTGCTCTCTCCAGGAATTCTGGGGAATCCTGAGTGAGGCTCCTAGAGCTGTGACGGAGAAAGAACGGTAAAAGGACTGAGGACTACTCCTCGTTTTATGCCAGCAGTGGAGAAACAGAGCTGTCGACCTGATCAACAGACTTGACTCTCAGCATGTGTATAATAGTGAGCAAGGGAGTTAAATGTTCTTTAAAACCAGGGAAGTAATAGTAACAAGGACTTGGTTTTTTACAAGCCACAGTGATACTCTATCATCCTTCCAGCTGACAACCTGTCACTCTTCAGACAGGAGAGGCACCGGGAAGTTTGTAGTGGAAACCCAGCGGCCTGCCCCCCCGTAAGGAATTAAAAGAAAGGAGGTTGGTTTACAGGGATCTGCAAGCTGGGGATAACAGGATCCCCACTCTATGCCAAACTGCAGCTGAGAGCAGGTCTTTTTGGAAGAGGTTTCCTTCCCGCTTCCTCTTTATTTCACTTAACTTACTGACTCCAGATATTTGAGATGATTTGTTTACGCCCCTGCCGAGGACTGCACAGTTAACTCTCACCGCGCCTCGGGCGGCCAGGGAATTTCCCAGCACCCACCCCAGGTCTGCAGCCTGCACACGGCCCGGAGGAGCGTCGAGCAGGATCTGCTCAACTGGGGAGGCAAAAGAAGTGCGTGAAGCCCGGGCAAGGCCGGGTGGGGTCGCTTGAGGGCGAGAAGCAGGGGGATGCGGCCGGCTGGGCACAGCTCAGCATCCCCTTCACTCAGCGCCGCCACCTTGCCATTTTCTCCCGGTCACAGGACGGCCTGGGCACGCCCTGGCTGCTGAGGTCAGGAGGGCCTCGGGGGTCTATAGGGTAGGGGCTACGGGGGCAGGGCGACCCCGCACCGCGGCCTTGGAGCGCTGCGGGACCCCGAGCGGCGACGCGGGGAGCGCAGAGGCGCGCGGAGCGGGCGCGGCGCTGGGCTCACGGCGCGCGCGCGCCTCGGCCTGGCCCGCGCATACGCGCCTCCCGGAGGAGAAAGAGGCGGGCGGCGGGCGGGCGCAGAGCTTCGCGGCGGAGGCTACAGCGGGCCCGGCCGCCGCGAGGGAGGGGAGGAGGGGAGAAGGGGCGGGCGCAGGCCGGGGAGGGGGCGGCGGCGCGGCGAGCTCGCCGCTCTCTCGTGAGTGTGCTGCGCGCGAGCCGGCGAACGGGTGAGTGCGCCGGCCGCTGCCGCCCACTGGCCGGCCCGGAGTCGGGGGCGGGGGCCGCCGGGAGCCCCGACCCTGGGGCGGGCGCGGGCTCTGGGCGGGCGGCGGCAGATCGGGCGCGGCCGGGATGCACCTTGAGCGGCGCCTTTCGTTGCAGCGCGCGGGCGGCCCGAGCCTTGGCGGCGGCGGCGGTACTGACACCTCCCACCATGGACAGCTTCGACTTAGCCCTGCTCCAGGAATGGGACCTCGAGTCGCTGTGGTGAGTCCGGGTGCCGGTCGCTTCGGGCAGGAGGGAGAGGCGAGGGGAGCCGCGGCGGCCCGCGTGCCTTCACCTGGGCCGGGGGCGCCGGGCTTTCGGCCGCCGTGGGGGTGGGGTGGGTCGGGGGCGCCAGCTTCGCCGGCTCTTTCCTGCCTCCCCCGGCTGGATGCACCGCCGCCTTCCCGTCTGTTTCCTCCCTTCTCGTGTCCCCTCTCCGTGCTGCCTGCTCCAGCCCAGTGGCCGGTGGTCGGGGTGGCAGGAAAGAGCGCAGCCATGGAGAGAAAAGCGATTTTTAGAACGTGTCACTGATGCCTGGGGATCCACCCCTCGATCCCCTAGCCCCTCTTAGCTCCCTTCCCTCAGACCGTGCTCTCTTCCTGTTCTCCAAGAGCCTCTGGCTCACACCCGCAACCCCCTGGAGTTGGTGCTGCTGCGAAGTGCCCTTAGAGGATGCTCCAGCCTCCTCCCTGCCTGCGCCAGGGCTTGGCGGCTGCGTCCCCTCTGCCTGTCCCACCTACTCTCACCGGAGATGGAAAAGTGAACACCCAGGACCGGAGGCGAGTGTTTCTCCATGCGGAATTCCAGAGGCCTTGGTCTAGGGAGACTCGTTTCTTCGAGGTTCACAATTCCTCTGGGCCCTTTCTTCACACCTCACCTCAGTTGTGCACCTCTTCCTTCTACACCCCGCACCCCAGGCATCCCGTGTGTCCCTTTTTGCCATGTTCGTAGCCTGGGGTGCACTCAGGGTGCTCTTTCTTGGGGATCTTAGATTAAGGAGTTGCTATATAGGTAAATCCAGGTAGAAGCAGTTTAATTCCAGTTGCGGTTGTCTTAAAAATCCCATTGGCTGCTTCAGCATCCCTCTTATTACCTCCCCCTCCCCCTGTCTCTTAAATGTTTCCAACCAGCCCTGTTCAGGTGGTAAAATTATTGCCTGCATATTCCTGGAGGAACTTGTGTTATGTTTAATATTTACGGGGATGAACATCTGCTGGAACAAGCATATTAACTACGCTCTGTTCTGCCTCTGGTAATCGCTTATTGTAGAACTGAGTTTTTTTTTTTTTCCCCCTCTCTTTTTAATTCAGTAAAGAGTTCACATGTGTCTAAAACTGCAAGTGGTGTGCACATGAATATGCAGTGCACAATTTTAAAGCTAAACTGCTTTATGATTTATGGCTTATATAGATGATATGTGGACATGTGGATATTTTTTTGGTGATTTAGGCTTCCAGTGACTTTTATTTTCCTAAAGACAGGTGTAACAAAATGAACTAGGCACAAGGCTAGCACATTATCGAGTAGTTTCTTATTAAAAAAATCTGATGGCGAGTAAGTAGAGCTTGCTCTGCATAATGCTTGTGCCTATAAAACACACAAGGATGGGCCCTAATGTAATAAAACTTGTATGTATTACACTGAAAACTTCAAAGAGCGAGTGTAGAAAGAATATGAAACATGTTATTACTCTATAAAAGTTGCTAATTACTGTGTTGCTGCTCCTGGGCTTATTTCAGCCTTTCATTTACAGATACCTATTATTTTACAGGTTTACATTTAGAAATGTTGGTTTCTGGCACAAATTCAATAGGGTTCTCGATAGCAACTGTACTTTAAAAATGACTTTTGCTTTTTAAAAGGCAATCTTGCAGTCAAAGGGAAGAACTTTTTGTTTTGGTATATTTTTATGCTGCTTGTCTGCTTTTTGACTCAAATTGAACCCCTTCATCACTTTCATAAGTGATATTATGAGATTATTAGCCACAATTTGTGGACTTTTCCAGCACAGGGCATGAGCTCGGTCTTCCTTTGTAGCCTTAGTTCCCAGCTGAATTATGTTGAGCATTGTCACAGAATATCTACTAAATTTATCTGAAATTTATATTAGCTAAATTACACATATTATTTTTAAAAAAGAAAAATTATACATGCAATCAGATTTTAATAAGTGCATCAATTTTCAGCTTATGAAAGCATGCAGGCTTTCTTGATTGGAATATAATAGGTCAGGTTAGCTTAAATGCGTGTTTCTCATTTTGTAGGCATAGACTTTACATTTTCAAAAAGCTTATGTGTTTCTGGTAAGTTAAAGATAAACTAAACTCCTTGAGTATGCATTTCTAACATATTCAGACATTTTCTCAGTTATGGGTCAATTTTTGCGTGGTATTTCAAACTCAATTTTATGATTTACTTAAATTTTTAACTTTGTAGTTTTAACCTTATAAGTGACCCCAAAATAACTAATATTTAAGTATTCTGTATATATTATGTTTTCATATTTATTGTTTCTTTGTTTGAATCTCATAGCAATCCTGGAAATGATAAATGGTAGTAGTTCTATTTTGTAGATGAGGAAATAGAAGATTTGAAATATTTAATGACTTAACCGAGACCATAAAACAAATGACAGCAGACTTTTTAAAACAAATATTTACTGAACTTATTATTTACCTGACACTATTTTAGGCACAGCCTGCAGCTGGACCACTGTGGTGTCAGATCTCAGAAGCTAAGCAGGGTTGGGTCTGGTTAGTACTTGGATGGGAGATCACCTGGGGACACCAGGTGTCATAGGCTTGGGAAAAGGACCCAGCAGCCCACTCTGAAAAAACAATCAGCCATTAAAAACCCTATGAATAGCAGAGAAGCATTGACATCAGTGTTTTGCCTTTTGTACATAGGGTCTCTTTGGGTCAGACACTAACTTGATGGTACCTAACAACAACATTTTAGGCACATTATAGGCTTTAGCTCATTTATTCCTCACAATAGCTTTACAAAACAAGTATTGTTACTAGTTCCATTTTACAGATAGAGAAATTGAGGATCAGGGAGATCAGGTAACCTGCTATAAATCATAAAGCTAAAAGTGGATTCATATTTGAACTAAGAATTAGTGTTTAAGCCCACGTTTCTGATTTAAAATCCAATGCATTTTCTAGAATGCTACAGATGTCTCCGAGTTTATGAAGGTAGCTTTAAAATTAATTATAAAGCAAAGCCTTGATGGATGGGAATTAAAGTTTTGTTAAAATATCAAAGAAAAAGGTCAGAACATTAAATGGTATTGATCTAAAATTGGAAATCTGAAAACAAAATATCATGAATTAGGAAACTATGCCTGTTAATTATGAATTAACTTATGAAAGTAAATAGGAAACCACTTTTTCTTTGAAGGGAGCAGGAGGAGGTGCAGATTCATAGCAAAAGAGAATCTTACTTTAAATCCTAACAACTTTTCTAATTGGTGGATATCATTTTTCAATAAAAATGCATTTCATTTTGTTAGTTGTGACTGTGGCTTTGAACCTGAGTTTGCTTATTCTAGAAGTCATAGGTGTGTCTCCAAATGACCGTAGGGATGATGTGAAGGGAAAAGCTCACAACTATTGAATATAATCAATATAGACAATCAACTGATAATTCAAGAACCACTTATTCTGTTTTCATATACACCACTGCACCCACTCAGAAACATGCTTTTCAAGGTGGGATCTTCTGAGTGTGAATTACCAGATGGCTATTTTTTTCACCCATACCTTAAAATCAAGTGACCATTCCTGATGAACACCCCGGTTTCTGCTTCCCATTTCTACTTTGAGGCCAGAGAGAAGAATTTAAGATATGGTGAAGGTGCTAGTCTATACTTAGCTCTCTGGCTTCATTCAGCAGAGCTGAGTCTTGAGAGTTGGGATTTAGTAAATTTACAGGCAGAGATACTCAGTGGAACATCTCCTTGGGTCAACTTCCCCTCTGCTCCCTTCTGCTGTTTCTCCCATGGTCCATCAGTTTTGGGTCAGCTGCTAGATGTATAAGCTATTCCTCAAGGCATTTAAAATAATGGCCACTCCTTTTAACAGGCTAACTGTGGCTTTCATTTATTCACTTCAAAAATCGTTATTGATCATCTTTAAAGTACTAGTCCTTGTGCTGATTGCTGTAGGGGATACAGAGATGAGTAAAACATGGGTTGTGCATATTGTTGTCTAGTATGAGAATGAGACAAAAACATAAATGCAAAAGGAAGTTTTCAACACTGGAGATTCAGAAAAGAGACCATATTTGAGACTAGGGTAGGTGGTGGAGGAGGGAAGGAGGAAAAGTTGAGTTTAAAAAAAAAGTCTTCCATGGAAGAGGTGGCCTTTGAACTAAGCTTTGGAAGATGAATGGGATTTTTACAGACAGTGGGGGTGGGGTATTGAGAGGATGGATATAGAGGCATCTCAGGAAAGAAAGAACTTGAACAAAGGCTTTCATGGTGTCTCTGAAAGATCCTTTTATGAATCATGGTGGAATTACCCTATACTGTGTATTTTAAAGATGCAAAAATTTGTAATCATGAGACAGTTTCAGTGAAGGATGAAAAATTTCCAAAATGAACTTGTATTTAATCTTCCTTAAATATGAACACATTTTAGTTATTGGGGAATAAGTCTATCAATATGAAATAATAAATATTGCTCACCTACCCCCCAAAAGCTTCACAAGCCATAATCTATACACTTTTGTACAGCTAGGCATTATACTTTATATTCTTTTAAAGTAGAACCTTTGGAATTGTAATACATGGATTATTTCATACTTACCAATTTGTTCAACTCCACAAGCATTCAGAGTATTAGGCATTACTATAGGATAAGTACTATAGGGGAGTGGCTTTTAAATGTTTTAGTCCATGACCCACAGTAACAAGTACATTTAACATTGCAACCCAGTACCCTGTGCACATAACTACACATAAATGAAACAAAATGTCATGAAATACCACTTATTCTTACTATGTATGACACATTTTGTTATTTTTAGTCTTTTCTTTTCCTTTTTAAAATTTACCATCCATGGGTTGAAACTTCCAGTTTAAAACCGTACTGGAGGGTATAAAAAGGAGAGAGAGATTGTCAGGACCTTATGAAAGAATAAGCTATACAGGTAAATATCTGGAGTACAAAGCTAACACTGTCTGTGGGAGGTAGGAGCATGGGCACATCCTGTAAAATATTCATGGTCATGTGGCATTTGAGATGGATCCTGCGGAAGTAGAATTTCAGAAGGAGGAAATAAAAGGTAGGAATATCCATATGGAAAACTTAATAGAAACAGAAGGAATAAAGTGTGGCTCTTGTTTGAAGATAAAGTTATTAACTAAAGAAGAGAGGGGACGGACTGCACTTTGGGGTGTGGGAGGTGGGGCAGAGGGAGACCAAGCATCGCCACTAACAGCTTGTTGTTGTTGTTAGGTGCTGTCGAGCGACCCTCATAGGGTTTTCAATGGCTGACTGTTTTCGGGATTGCCTTGGGAGTGGGTTGCCAGGTCCTGCTCCCATTTTTGTAGTGCTAGGAATTGAACTCGGGACCTCAGAGACTGCAGTGCAGTGCTCTACCAACTGAGCTAAATCCCTTAGTCTCCATAAAGATGCTTCCCAGTGCTGCCTACTAGTACTACTGGTACTGGTTTTTCAAACCAGGCCGTGGTTTTCTCCAGTCCCCCATTAGGCTTCAGAGTCCCTTCACAGTGGCAGAAAATTCCACAGATCCCTGATCTTCACCCTTAGGTTCCTGGATCGTTTTCTTCTATACCAGTAGAGCAAACATTTGGTGCTTTCCCATCTCCCTTTTGTCAACTCTGATAATGGGAATGGTCATAGAGTTTTGAAGTTGGAAGGTTTTCTCAGAAATAACCTATTGCTGCTGGTTTCCTTACCCAGGAATGTCTTTCTACAAAGTTAGGTAGATAATGGCACTCAGACAACTCACACCACCTAAGTGTGGTCAGAGCTGCTTACCAGAGTACAAAGGGCTGAGGGAGAGCTGAGCTGAGTTGAACCCCAGGTATTCTGGAGTTGATTGGTCAAAAGCAGCATGGCTGTGTTCACAGTCATTGGTCAAAAGTGACCATATGGCTGGCTGAGGAGACTTTAGTTGGTTGAAAGTCTCAGCGTATGCCCAGAGCACAGGAACCAGCCACAGTGCGTGCCCTGGTTTGTCTGTGGGGTTGGGGGGATGAAATTGTTTCTCACTAGGATGGCTTCCAGGGTTGGCAATGGCCTGTGGGCTGCAGCAGCCAGGCGCTGGTGGGCAGCATGGAAAAGGCAATGGGGGGGTCAGTGAGAAGCACCCACTGATGAGTAGCATTGACTGGGATCCTTGTGTGTGGGAGGGTGTGGGGCGTGTGTTGAAGAAAGCTGGGTGGGGAGACTGGTTGGTTCAGGGCACAGAAGTTGAGCACTGAAACTTGGCTGGGAGCATGAGATGACAGCATGTGTGGATGTTACTCTTTTCTTTTTTTCCTTTTTTTTCTTTTTTATCTTTTTTTTTTTTTTTTTGGTACTGATTGAGCCCAGGGCTCACATGTGCTAGGCAAAAGCACTACCACTGAGGTGCACCCTCAGCCCCTTTTATTTTTTATTTTGAGACAGGGTCTTGGTCAGTTGTGCAGGCTGTCTCTGGCCTTGAACTCTCCATCCTCCTGCCTCTTCACTGGGATTACAGGCCTGCACCAAGATGCCAGGCTGAGGATGGGTTTTAACCAAATGCCTTTTGATGATGATGAAGATGAGTATGATGTGTGCAGAAATGATTCATTCCTGTGTTCCAGATTATCTTTCGTGCAAATGTAAGAGGGTTATAAAATGCTAAGAATCTATTTTGGGAGAGTGCCCCTGTGAACCAGGATGGGTCTAATCAATGACACTTCAGATTAGCAACTTGAACAAGGCTATTTGGCTTCATATAGGTTAAAATAATCGTCACATTAAGGAAAAAAAAACCTCAATATGGGATGTAAGATTTGTGTGTGTATGTGTGTGCGCGCGCGTATGTGTGTGTAAGTGTAAATTAGGTTTTTAACCTGGAATAGATTTGCCTGTTTAAATTTTCCTTATTTTGGGAATAAAGTCTGGGAGGTAAAATCAAGGCCATTAAAAACAATTTTAATATCATTAGTGGTAGCCTAATGTTTCCTTGTTTTATTTCAAAGTGAAATCCATAAAATTTGTTTTCAATGTTGGCTGTTCCCTTTTGTCTGGAAATTTAATGAAGTTTCTGAATTCAACTGGCTCTAGTCTTGCTTTCTGTTTGGCCCTGGGCAGCTCACAATTTTTCTCATTTCCTATTCTCAGTCTTGGCTTAATCACTTACAAAACGACAGCACTTATTCTGGCCTACCTCATAAGGTTGTGATGTTAAGTAATAAAAGTGTCACTTGCTCTGTGAATGCCAAATATAGTTCTTTTATACCCTTTGCTTCCTTAAAAATGTCCATTTTTTCATAAACAAGGAAGGATACAGAAAGGCCACATAGAATTAGATTCAGCCATCCATGTGGTATAGAGTTCTGTCCTACTAGTGGGACCCAAGGATGAATTTGAGTGGAGTTCAGTAGTTTTGTTAGTTGTGTGTCATAGTCAAGCAGAAAAAATATGCCCTTACTTAGGGTTTACTACTAACATATGTATATATATATGAACCATTACATAATCTTTAATGTTTTACTGAGAATATAGTGTATTATCAACCATTACATCAAATGACTTCATTTGGCATTGAGGATCTCATGAAGTTATGTTTGCCTAATCATAATTTAGTTTCTTTAGAACCAAAATGCACAGTTATACTAGGGTGAGAGGATACCACATCACTCAAGGATTAAACTGGATTTAAGGAAACTATCACCCACAAATAGGATTGGGGCCTTCAAATGTTTGAAGGTGTTTCACTGGAGGAGGGAAGAGAGTTCTGGGTTGCTCAAGGGCATGAGTAAGATCAGTGGGTGTATGAGCATAACAGGGATGTGATGTGGCTGTCTCAGAGTGTAATGATTACTTGACTTTGTAGAAAGGTGTTCCTGTGGAAATGGACCAACAGCACTGGATTATTTCTGAGAATCCTTCCAAATTCAACATTCTTTGACCATACCCATCACAAGGGAGCAGGAATCAAAATAGTGCATAAATCATTAATTGTATTCACTTGGGCATTTTCCCCCTCTGCAATTTCTCCACTCACAGGTGGAGAAAGCTAGGGAGGGTACTTAAACTTCATGTAATTTCTTCCCAGGAGGCTCATTGTTAGTGGAGGTAAACAAAAATGACTGTAATTTGGAGACCATGCTAACATAGCAACTTAGTTTAGAGTTATGTGCTTAACTTGATACTGAAAATAATTTTCTTTTTCTTTTTTTATGGACAGGAAATTAGTTTTCAGAAATCCCCCAAGGGGCTGTAATGTGAGCCTGTTAGTCTTAGTTAAATTTTTCTTGTCATACCTGTGCTGTTTACTTGAGTTATGAAGTGACAGAACAAATTTTCTGTCAGTGTTCATTGAAATGTTAATTAGGTGTTTGACATAGCAAAAAAGCTTTCCTGTAGTGGATCACCACCAATTCTGAGAAATAATCTCATTTTATTGTCAAATGGCAAAATATTTGTTTTTCTATAGAAGATATCTAGAGGAAGAAAAGACCTGTGGTGTAGAAAGCTGTTTTGAGAGCATAAGTCAGTATACTTAACTCTCATCCAGGCAATGCTTCTAGTCTTTAGTGCGCATCCAAATAATGCATGGATCTTGTTAAAATATAGACTTTAATTTAATAGGACCAGGGAGGGGCCATGACTACATTTCTAACCATCTCCCAGGTAATAGTGCTGGTCCACAAACCAGATATTGAGCTGCAAGGACTAAATGGACAAAACATTCCTTTGAAAAGAAGCTCTTTCAGGAGACTTCATTTTCTTCTCTGTGTTTTGGGGACACTTTTGTATAATAACATTATAATTCCATAAAGCCAGAAGGTTACATTTGGAGGCAGCATTTATTTTTGTAAATCTTTCTAATACTATTCTGTTGAGTGAGGGGGTGTTAATTGTATCCTAGTGGGGATATAGTGGGAAGTAAACATAAAATCCTAAGTAAACACAATTTGTAATAAATAGGCTAATCACTTTTTATAGCTTTTCAGTTCTCATCAGTTCTTCAAGTGTGGATCCTACTGCATCAGAAGTGAATACTGGAAACAATGGAATAGTCTTGTAAACACTTCTGGATTTGTGTGGAATCCCTCTGTAACTCCTGCAGGTGCCTAGGATTGAGGCCAAATGTCCCCATTCTTCTCTAGGCATTCTGTCTTTGGGAGGGTGGGGTTGAGGCATAGGAGCTTAGGGGGTGGCAGTGGGAGGTAGGGGCAGCTGTTCCTAGAATTACTGTACTGCCCCACGGCCATAGCTGCAAATTGCAACTTTCCCAGTGTTCTAGGAAGAAGTCACAACTCCAATTGCAAGGGGACCCAAAGAGGAGGTCTTAGATACCTCAGTCAGGGACCTTTTATCTCAACACAGCCAGCCTTCCTCCCTCTCAGCCATTACCAGGGTACTCTGAGCCCATCAGGTGGTCAAGCTTCGCCACAATTTCTGTGTTTAATTTCCAGTCTTACTTCATTAGAAAAACATATGCATGTAGGGCTGATGAAATTTAGCACAGTTGACTTCGATGTTCTTTGAGATTAGTGGGAAGTTTATTGGCTTTATCTTCCTAATGAAGGCATGTACACATGTGTGCCTGCACGCTCACACACTTCCATTCTCTAAGACAGCATAGAAAACTGTTACCAGCAGGAGAAAACCAGCTAGGATTTAAACAACTGTTAAGTATTTCAAGTTTGGAAAGGAAAGCTGTATTTTCAGGAGTAGTGGGACAGATTTGAATCTTGTGGTGTTGGGATGCCTGTGAATTGGTGGAGGTCATGCTTGTAGGAGATAAGCATCATTTGGGGCGATAGTTCCCATTTGTGCTTTTATTTGCCATGATATTGTGGAGTACATTCTGGTCCATTATGTTTTCTGACTAATTGTGTTTAACCATTTCTTGTAGCATGCAACATTTTCCATTAATTGAACTTCTTTTACATTATGGGGAGAAGAAAGTGAGACTTTTTTCCTCAAGCCTGGACATACATCAGGTCTGCAGTAAGGTGTGCAAGTATTTGGTTATTGATTTGGTTTTTATTAGTGTTATAGAATGAGTGCATTTTCTTTCACAGTGAAGAAAACATGATTTACTGGTTATCAATTGTTGTTAGGTGCCGTTGAGTTGGGGCCTACTCATGGCAACCCTGTGTACAACAGAACGAAACACTCTCCAACTCTGCCATGCCTGGTACTATGTCAGTGCTTCTCTGCTTTTTATAGGGTTTTCAATGGCTGATTATTTCTGGAGTGGGCTGCCAGGTCCTTCTCCCATTTTTGGGTTGCGAAGGATTAAACACAGGGCCTCACAGTGTGCAGAGCAAGCATACTGGGGACATTTGGTTTTAGCAACTGAGCTAAAACCCCACCCTTGGTTATCAATATATGATATAAATAACAGGATTGTCAGGTGATTTAGACAACTCAAAAAATAAAGGACTCAGCCTCACACATTGGTCTGTTGGGTCAAGAGATCATTAACAAAATAAAGGAGCTACCAATGATCAGCTAGGGTCCTAACTTGAGTAGTAGAATGCAAACTATCAGCCACACAAATCCCTGTCTTGGCTCAGAAGACAGTTGTCAGCATGGCCCCACTTGCTTCTTTTTATACCAGCTGTGTCCTGTGGCAGGGAGCCAGCTGGTGTCATTTTTTGGGACAATTGAGGTGGGAAATGCTGGTAGAGTATCAGATGATCCAAGCTGGGCTCCTTGGTGAGGGAGGGATGCTTGGGGCCCACAGAGAAACCAACACATGCTCAAGGAGCTGAAGGCAAGTGTGGCATGCCTTATTCTGGGGGTGCTCCTCTCCATTCCCCTTGTGGTGCCACTCCTCATGGTTGTTGCTCTCTGCATGCCCTGTTGCCTCTCTATGACCCCCTGTCCTCTCCATGGCCTGTCCTTTCTGTATGTCCCATCCTCTCTGTTCATCATGTCCTCTCTGCTCATCCTGTTCTCTCTGTGCCAAGTGCTGGTGGAGGGGCTTCTTAAGGCTTTTACACAATAGTGGCTAATTGCCAAGACCATTGCCCAATCACATCACAGTTATGTGGGATTGCATCATAGTAATATTGTGCACATGCACCAGTCTGTGTCCCCCTTCTCTCAGTCTGTTTACATTCCAATACCAGTTACCCTGACCTGGCCTAACATGGAACTTGAGGACTTGATCGCCAGTTGAGAAGCAGGTATCTTCTTGGCCACAGACTCTACAATTTACTGACAAGAGACTCAGCATTTCGTGGAACAGGGCAGGTAGACCTTCCTTTCCAGGCCTTCCCAGTTTTCCCAGAACCTCAAGGGTTTTGTCCTTCTACTTTCTGAAATGCTTTTTCTTGGCCCTCTCCTGTCCTTCTGGGTGCTAGAAATGAGGATTCACCTGGAGGGAAAGCCTGGCCTTAGGGACTCTCTGAGTAAAATACACAAGCTGTCTGTCCTCTGAGGAAATAGACCACAGCGTCTGCAGAAGTGGGAACACCAGAGTGCTCCACCTGGCAGCCATATGCAATATCCATTCCCCAGCAGGTTGATATTTTACCATGGTTGACCAGTTGTAGCTCTAGCCCTGTGGCTCACAGATGAAGCCTTTGGCCTGGCCTGTGTTTTCTGGCCTCAGGACACGGTGATGCAGCTAAAGTCCATGGGTGCCATATATGGAGCCCGTTCAGAACTATGCGCAGAGCTTTGTGAGTCCTTCTTAGAAGCATGTCCCTATGAGGAAGAGGCCAGCTCAGTCAGTGCCTTAAGGACTGTCCTATTTGTTCCTTTCATGGAATATAGTTCCTTCCTCAGAACACTGTACGGCTTTTTCTGAGACTCAAACCTCAGTTGACTTCTCGAACTTTATTTATTTATTGAACCTAGGGCCTCACACATACTTTGCAAGTGCTCTACCACAGAGCTGCACCCCTAGCCCATTTTAAAAATCTTTTATATTGAGACACAGTCTCACTGAGTTATACAGGCTGCTTCTGGCCTCAAATTTGTGATTCTCCTGTCTCCACCTCCCTACCTCCACTGGGATTACAAGTGGGCATCACTACACTGCCTAACTGAATATATATATATATTTTTAATACCTTCCTGGTGGGGACACTGGTGAGTTTTATGTACTACCCAGTGATCCACACCTTGAATTAAAGCTCCAAGGGTTCCAAGTGCAGAAATTAAATATTTATAGTCTGAAAGGAAGCATGGCATTTTGGTTTCTCATGTTTGGGTAACTAATTAGTTACATAAATTAATTTCTATTTTTTTCCTTACTCTTAACTCTCAGTAGGATGAAAGTAATATTTTAGAGCCCTAAAATATTGTACATGACAATGTAACACAGAATGTATGTGTGTGCCTGTGTATACTGTGTGTGTATGTATATGTGTGTATATGTGTGTGTGTGTGTGTGTAGTGTATTTGTTGTTGTTATGTGCCATCAAGTTGGTGTCCGACTCACAGTAACCTTACGTACAACAGGCCAAACAGTATTGTTAGTGCTTCTCTGCTATTCATAGAGCTTTCAATCGCTGATTTGGGTTTTGGGAGCGGGTTGCTGGGTCCTTCTCCCAAGCTTACAGCACCTGGTGTTCCCAGGTGGTCTCCCATCCAAGTACTAATCAGGGCTGACCCTGCTTAGCTTCTGAGATCTGATGGGATTGGACTCCACAGTGGTAGGGCTACACACACATGCATATGTATATATACATACACACATATATACACATACACACATATATGTATATACACACATAATAGATGGCTTTATCCTGCTCTTTGTAACTTTTTTCCTTTGGATTTATAGGTTTCTGAGTTGAGATGAGCAACCATTTATTGAGCCAGACGCAGAGGTGTGAATAGATCACATTTCTAGCTTGTCATGTGTTTACACTTTAGCCTAGAACATATTATTTCAAATAGTATAAGTGCAATTTTTCCCTGTTTAAGATCCTGTAGAATATATAAAATGGCACCCTACCTAGCCTGAAGTTTTGGGGAAGATTTCCTGGAGAAAGTGACAACTGAGTTGAGTCTTCAGAGGATGTAGAGGGGCTAGCCAAGGGGGGGAACAGGGGGATGTGGTGGGTGCAGTAGTGTAAACAAAGACAAAAAGGGGAAAAACAAGTTGTGAGCAGTAGCAGTGCCTGGTGCAGATGAGTTGCAGGTCTGTATTTTCTAAGAGGGAGTAGCAGGAGAGGAGGTGGCAGAATGAAGTAGGGACCACTAGAAAGCATTGTATGTGAGTGAGTCTGGTGGTTGTGAGGGGCCATATCTGGAGGGACAGGATGTCAGGCAGGGAGGACAGAGAGGAGGAGATAGATTGGAGAGGCATTTAGGGAATGGCACTGACAGAACCTACTGGAGGACTGGATGGGAGGGACCTGGGGCCCAGAGGTGCTTTTAGAATTTGTGGCTAATGTGATGAGGTGGGGAACACAGGAAGAGCTAGCTGGGTGGGTAAGGTGAGGTGTCTGCACCTAAATATGTTGCATTTAAGCACCTGTGGGTCATGCAGATAGAGCGGTCTGGAAAAAGCTTCCTATGTGATCCTGACATTCAGAAAGAGGGTTAGTTTAGAGTAGAAATAAGGATTTGGGAGTTATCAGCATGTGAGTGCTGGTGAAACTCATGACGTTGGACAAAATTGTCCAAGAAGATGGGGGAGAGAATGAGAAGTAGGCTGAGGACGTTGAGGGGCAGTGGGAGGGAAAATAGTCCAGGAAGAAGGTTGACAGGAAAGGGCTGGAGAGGTGGGAGACCTAGAGGAGAGTGGGGTACAAGATCAGCTACCTTTACGCAGAAACGTAGGGTGACAGCAATGAGGTGTCATGGAGGGGGCAGTGGGGTAAAAGAATGATGGTTGGTGGAAAGATGGAGCTATGAGTGCTCTTACTTTTGGGGGAAAGAGGGGAAACTGATGGAAGATCTCAGAGGAGAAGAGGGTGGTCTGTATGCAGAGTGATAGGAACACCCCAAGGGGGCTGTAGCTGTGGATCCCCCACTCAGTATCTGTGAGTGATGGAGGTTTCAAAAAAATTGGAACTGCATAGTGGAGGATAGTATGATTTGTTAGTCTGTGAAAGGTAACTGATAGGTGCTTCATGGTTATTTTTGAATAAGTGACTTAATGAAAAGTCTGCATGAGCCACTTTAGCATAAATCTCTGTCATACTTTCTGTAATTTAATTAGAGTGTTTTGAAAGTAATTTTGATCAGAAGTAATTGGGTGAGGCTACATCACCAGGAAAAGTTAGTGAACTTAGTCTAATTGTGGAGTGTTTTAAATGATTTTAAAAAATTGTTTTCAGACACAAAAGACTGCAGGGCCCTGTGGCACATGCCTGTAATCCCAGTAGTTTGGGAGGCTGAGATAGGAGGATCATGAATTCAAGGCCCAAAGCAGCCTGCAACTTAGTGAGACCCTGTCTCAAAAATAAAAAAATAAAAAAAAGGAAGGGGGTGCAGCTCAGTGGTAGAACACTTGGCTAGCATGCATTAGGCTCTGGGTTCAACCTTCCAGTACTGTAAAACAAAACAATAACAATAAAAAACCATGAGTGACTACCAGTCAGGATCACTGAGATGCTGTACTCACATTTAATTGCAGAATCTCCTTGGAAGGGCTCTTAGGCCAACTGACCTTAGTGGATTTTTGAATTTCTTATGTATAAGAAAGGATCATGAGTCCTTTACACGTATCATATTATTTCACTTAATTTTTATAAACTGTGAAATAGGTTCTGTTCTTCCCTGTTTCATAGAGAAGGAAACAAAGGTACAAGGCACCTTGTTTAAGTTGCCATAGCTAGAATGGCAGAGCTGGGATTATCATTTAGGATGTGTGGTTCCACAGTCTTCCTGTAAGGCCCCTGTCCTATAATAAGCATCTCTTTAGTGACAGAATCCTAGAATGTGAGTTCTGAGGTCCCATCTACCCTATGCATATATGTGAGATATATATGTGTGTATATGTGCGTGCATGTACCATATACATGTTTGTATATTTTATATATCTTAACATGTACACGCTTATACTGTCTCCAAGAGCTGGGGTTTAGCTCAGTTGGTAGAGTGCTGCTCTGTGCTCCCTGAGCCCCTGGGTTTGAACCCCAGCACTGGAAAAATGGAAGAAGGATCTGGCAGCCCACTACTAAAACAATCCTGAAACAATCAGCTATTGAAAACCCTATGAATAGCAGAGAAGCACTGACATAATGCTGGGCATGGCACAGTGTTGGGGAGTATTTCATTCTGTTTTACATAGGGTCTCTATGAGTGAGACCTGATTCTATGGCACCTAACAACAACAACAATGGTCTCCAACAAGTACAGTGAAATTTATATGTAAAAACATCTTGAGATTTATTTTGAACTTTTAGACTCTGAATAATGTACTGTACTGTGTCCAAGTATTGTATATTTTTGATCATTGTTATTGTTACATGCCATCAAGTCAGGTCTGACTAATAGCAACCCTATATACAACAGAATGAAACACTCTCACATATAGTTCCATGCACAGCACTATTGTCAGTGCTTCTCTGCCATGCACAGGGTTTTCAATGGCTCATTTTTTCGGGAGTGGATTGCCAGGTTCTTCTCTCTAGCCCATAGCACCTGGCATTCCTAGTGGAATTCTAATTAAATAGGCTTCTCCTGTGTGAGAATTGTCTCTAATTCATTATCATCTAGGCTCTACTTTTTTGTCCACATTTAACGTGTGAGATACACTGTCTATATATTTCCCATTACTTATTTGTATACTCATAAAACCACTAATTTGATAAGTTTTATGGGTGAAGAAAATGGCAACACCTGTTTGTCACAGCTAGTCACATGTACTGTACATGTAAATGTAACTTTATTAGTAACGATGTTGCAGCAATAAAATTAGTAAAATTATCTCATGAAAGCTGCCTGAAAATTGTGTGTAAGGTGTTTTTTATTTTATTTTAAAAATGTAGATCATCTTGAAATTTCTTCTTAAGTTCCACATAAAGTCTCAGTATATTTTTCTCATGTATGACACTGATTTCATACAAAAGTGTTGCTTTGGTTACATGGAAAGAGTAAACAGGCTTAATTTATGTCATAAGATTGTGTAAAGTAAAATTAATAGATTCTTGGCTTAGGAGACTGTTACATACTGAGACAGATGACAAAAATAACTACAAATGGTTTCTTTCAAAACCTTTGAGAATAAGTGATTAAATGTTAAGAAAAGTTAAAAAATTCACTTGGGAGGCAAAATTCCAGAAAGGTATCTTTGATAATGGGAAGGGCAAGGGCTTCAGAGTCAGCCTGAAGAGGGTTCAAATTCTGAAAACTCTGTCATTTACTGGCTGTATCATCTTAAATACCTAAACTTCTCTGATCCTCAGATTCATTATGTGTCAATGGAGGTAATACTGCTACTGATTTGTTGTAACTGAGATAATATAAATAGCCTGGCACATAGTAGATCCTCAAGAATAGTGACTTTATTGTTAATTCTTTCTTCCTTTCACATGGTTACTGAATAGCAATTTTACTCAGTGGCTACTTCCATTCTGTTGCTTTCAGATATTTAGAAGGATTTATGTGAGTCATTGTTTCAGTTTTTATTATTTTTTAACTGACCTTTTTTTTTTTTCTCCAAGTCTGGGCTTGTGTTTATTTAATGACTACAAGCTGACAGGTATGGAAAATCGTCTAAGCTTTTCTTTTGTTGAGAGCTGGGTTTTTTGTAAGACTTCATAATGCTCCTTAGGTGATGTTGTGGTAATAAACACCCTCCAGTTCTCAGTATGGGAGAAGGACGTGGCAACCCACTCCCAAGGCAATCCCGAAATAATCAGCCATTGAAAACCCTATGAGGGTTGCTATGAGTCGGACTTGACTCGACGGCACCTAACAAGAACAGCAACAGTTCTCAGTGGCTTACATTGATGAGGTTTGGCTCTTGTTTGTATCCCATGGCAGTTGCTAGTCAGCTCTGCCCTAGGGCCTTTTTCAATCTACGGCCCAGGCTGACAAGGTGCACCTTTTTTGGAACATGCCATCCTCTTGGTGTGAGGGAAAAGGAGTTTCTTCAGTATGTGGCACATGACACATGGCTCCCATCATTTGCCTGATAAGTCATATGGGTAAGTCTGACATTGGTAGGGTGGGAAAAACATCTCCTTTCACCCAGGAATACTGCAGGTCACATTGTACTCACCAGGATTGTGTGTCCTTTTAGGGAAAGACAGTGAAAAATTGGAAACAATGATACAGCTTCCTATGCCAGGAATCAGTATCCCCACCCCCCTTTTTCTGTTAATTAATTTTTAGAATTAAAACAACTAGATTCCAAAAAGAGCTTATGGAACTGCCTGATAACAGGCTCTTTTATATTATAAAAGATCTCTGTCTTTGGTCTCTGCTTTTTTTTCCTTGAATTTATCACCTCTTTTGAATTTTCATGGCAACACAGGGGATTGCAAAATGCTGATGTTATAGGTATACAATATTAGGGATATTGTTTTTGGAAGTATGTATTTATTTAGTATTCATCTCTAGACAGTTTGCTTTTACCCTGTAGGGATGTATACTGTATGTTCAATTATGTCCTGATTCTTAAATTAATAAAGTAATTTTACCAAAGACAAATTAAAATCAAATTTTGCATGAAGAATAAAATATGTATGTAAATTGGAAGAATCAAATGTTGTGACCCATGCCTATAATCCTAGTTACTTGGGGGGCCAAGGCAAAAGCATTGCAAGTTCCAGGCTAGAGACAGCCTGTGTAATTTAGCAAGACTCTGTCTCAAAAACAAAGGGGAATAGGGGTGCAGCTCAATGGTAGAGCACTTACCTAGGCAAATTTCAATGAAATTGAAGAAGAAAACAGCCAGTACCAGTGCTGTGAAATATTTAATGATCTATCAAATCTCTGGGAGACTGTGACAAAGTAAAATTATAAACTAAATAATTGAAAATGTAGTTACTGTTTTGTAGATTGTATAAGCATTAAGATGCCATATTTTGAATTAATTGTAACTTCGGTAAAGTACTTTGAAGAAAACCCGTTAGAGAGAATTAAAACTTGAACAGATTAGCTGTTCTTTAATGGGCCCAGCAGAAGATTTTTTATTGCTTCAAAATCTTTTCTAATTCTTATCACTTAACCTTGTTGGTGATATAAACAAGAGGTTCTTTCCCTTCATATTTTTTTGGAACTGTGTATATACCAGGAAATATTTCATTTAAGCAAATATCATAGATCATTTAAAAACCTAAAGTACATTCTGAGTTTTATATATTTATATCTCAGGTTGAGATTAATGGAATGAAAAGAGAAAGCTCTTAGGCATTCTTGGATCATGGATTTCTGATAGTTTTGTTTTCTCTTTTGTATATTGATCTCATAGGCTGAATCTTATTCAGCAAGATTGCAGGATACAAGTATGCATGTATATTCTTCAGGATTCCAGATCATAATAGGGGTGTGTGTGAGTGTGTATGTGTATGTCATGTCATCTGCAAATAGAAATAGTTTTGCTTCTTCCTTTCTAATCTAGTTGCCTTTTGTTTCTTTTTCATGCTCTCTTGACCTTGCTAGAATGTCCAGTAGAATGTGGAATAGCAGTGCTTAGAATAGACATCTTTAACTTACTCCTGATCTTAGGAGGAAAGCTTTCAGTCATTCCTGATTCAGTGTGATAGTTCCTATAGGTTTTTTCATAAATGCCCCTAATCATGTTAAGGAGTTTCTTTCTGAATTTGTTGAGTGTTTTTATCATTAGAGAGTGTTTGCTTATGTCAGAGGCTTTTTCTGCTTCTCTTGACATGATGGTGTTGGTTATGTCCTGCATTATATTTAATATGTTTTATATTACATTACATTAACTGGATTTCATATGTTGAACCAACCTTGCATTCCTGGAATATCTAACTTGGACATGGTGTTTAATTCTATAATATGTTGCTGGATTCACTTTGCTAATATTTTGTCAAACAACTTCCTTTTTTGAAACATACTTTTTTCTCAATTTCTTCTTTGATATTGGAAGCTCATGAACACTTGTTGTTGTTGTTAGGTGCCGTCAAGTCAGTATCCTACTCATAGTGACCCTATGTACAACAGGCAAAACACTATTGTCAGTGCTTCTCTGCTGTTCATAGGGTTTTCAATGGTGGATTGATTTTTGGGAGTGGATTGCCAGGTCTGTCTCCCAAGCCTACAGCATCTGGTGTTCCCATGTGGTCTCCCATCCAAGTACTAACCAGGCCCGACCCTGCTTAGCTTCCGAGATCTGATGGGATTGGATGCCACAGGGATACGGCTGCAGGCTCATGAACACTAGAGAGAAAAATAAACCAATACAACTTTGGCAGCACTTCTCCATAGAAATGTGAATGTTTCTTTTCTGCACCTATGCTGAATGACTGTCCTTAAAGGATAATTAACTCTCAAAATATGCCTTCTTGAATACTCAAGTTCTGGAACTTTTGTGTAATGCCTTTCTAAAGAAATTTAGTTTGGCATATGCTTAAGAAATTCCCACATATTTCTTATATGACACATTTAAATTTTAGGTCTTGACCACGTACAAGTCACTCAATTTTTTTTCACTTCGTTTTCTAATCAGCAAATAAGATTATGAGGAATAAGTAAATATAGTACGTGAATATGCCTGTAGGATGTTACATGATGGGAAGATAAAATTATTTATGTAAGAATGTGGATATAATTTTTTAACTCAGAGATCCCAAATTCAAATGCCTTTTGGGGCCAGCATACTGACTAAAGGCCTGAAGCAGTACCATAATTGTCTGTGGTGGGGCTTGTGGGAAGCTCTGCAACCTTGCTTCCATACATTCAAAGTAAAACAAACAGAATAAAGAGAACAAAACTACTCAGAGCTCCACTGTCTTGGCAAGATACCACGTTTGCCTCCTCTGTGGGGCCTCTTATTTAGGCAGTTTGTGATAAAGCCTAAGGGCCTGAGGTCTAGTTTCAATTCCACTGTTAGGAAGGTTTTTTTTTAACTTCTCCAAGTTCTTAACTTCATTTTCTTATTTGTGAGACACAGATAACAAATGACTTGCCTAACCCCAAGAGCTCTTTTGAGTGGTTTAAATCAATAGTCCTCAACTTTTTTGGTACCAGGGATTGGTTTTGTGGAAGACAATGTAATGGCATCACTAGACTGACAAGAGGCAGAGCTCCAGGTGATGACGTGAATGATGGGGAGAGGCTGAAAATACAGATGAAGCTTCATCTACCACTCACCTCTTGCTGTGTGGCCGAGTTCCTAATAGGTCACAGACTGGTATTGGTCTGTGGACCAATTAGGGGGCTCCTGGTTTAAATGGTATAATATGTGGAAATGACTTAGAAACTCTTAAGTCCTATATAAATGTAAGGAGTATTTTTTCTTTCTTTCTTTCTATACATCTTGATTTTCCAACAAAGATATTTTCTGGTTAAGAGGGTTTAGTAGCCAGGCATTGGAAAATCCCAAAAGAATAGCTAGAAATACCTCCTTTCAGTAGAATTAGCTTGGTAGTAGAAGCAAACCCATTTACCTGGACTTGAATTATTACCTGGGTCATCCCATTGTTTTTCCAGTAACAAGAGCCATTGCCCTATTCTTCTCACCATTAGGTTCTATTAGATATGTGACTCCTTATGATAATATGACAATGTTGTTGTTGTTGTTAGGTGCCATCAAGTCAGGTCTGACTTATAATGACCCTATGTACAACAGAACAAAACACTCCCTGACACTATGCCATGTCCATCATTATTGTTAATGCTTTTCTGCTATTCATAGAGTTTATGTTGGTGGATTGTTTCAGGAGTGGATTGCCAGGTCCTTCTCACTAAATATGACAATAAGCTTCAAAATTCTCACAAGTCAGATATGTTAACTATAAAGGCTTTCTCTTATTTTCCTTAGCAAATAAACAGAAAGTCAGAACTTGTACTTTCTTAGTATCCTAGTATTTGAAATAGTGTGCTTTCTATGGGTTTTTGGGCTGGGATTTAGCTCAGTTGGTAGAGCACCACTCTGCAGTCTCTGAGGTTCTGGGTTCGATTCCCAGCACTGCAAAAATGGGAGAAGGATGTGGTAATCCACTCCTGAGGCAATCCCAAAACATTCAGCCATTGAAAACCCTATAAGGGATGCTATAAGTCAGACATGACTTGACGGCACCTAACAACAACTGTGGGTTCTCACCATAGTAAATTAAGTGCTGACATCTCAAAGGCCCTTTGAGAGGTTCTTTTGGTTCAAGATGTAACCCAGTATCTGTGCAAGATTTGCCAAGAAGCCTGACCAGCACTGTCTGTGTTTTAGCTTACTGGTTGTCTGTCAGTAGGGCACATGGACACAAACCCATGAGTCACAAGTTTATTGAACACCCATATACATGAAGGACTATACCAGGTTGATGGCACACACACACACACAAAAATAATAATAATAGTGAGATACCTGCTCTGAAGAAGCATGAAGCCTAGTTGGAGAGAAACCAGTATTTGTGAAAAAGCTAGAGAACCTGGGCTTACAAACCATTAGCTGTTTCTGGAAAGGACCTTAAAGATCATCCTCCCAGTTCAACTCCTTCAATTTACAACAGAGAAAATTGATACCGTAATGAAATGCCAATTCCTGTGATGTAGTTCAGAGCTTCTCAAATCTAGCTGTTTTTCAGAGTCAAGTAGAGTCCCAGGGTTCCTGGACTAGGAATTTATATTTGGACCCCAGAGCTTGCTTATTGGATTTGGGAATAGTGATAACCCCAGGAATGTTTTTGGAATTTAGGGTATATGGAGTTCATAGAAAGGCCAAGAAGGGATCTGGGTATAGTGGCACAGGCCTGTAAGCCCTGTGGCCAAGCAGGCAGAAGCAGGAGGATTGCACGATTGAGGCCAGAGGCAGCCTGTGTAACTTAGTGAGACCCTGTCTCAAAACAAAAAAACACAAAAAGGGTAACGGAGTAAAGGGTGCAGCTCAGTGGTAGAGCATGTACCTAACAACGCCCAATAACCCCCCCCCCCCACAAAAGATTATTAAGAAAGAACCTCATGAAAATCAGGCATGCTGCATACAGGGTAGGTAAGATTGAGGTGGACTGGGACCTTTGAGTCTAAGAGCTTAGGGTTGGAAACTGACATAGCTAAAGCAATGAGAAAGATGTTCTATATCACATGTCTTTCCTGGACAGCACAGAGTTATAGGGTATTTTATACATTTGCTTTGAAAAATAGTTACATTTCTACTCCCAATGTCCCGATTAAGTTACTTTAAAGTTTTAAGAAAGAATTTCATTTCATTTTAATTCTGCAATCCCAAATTCATTGTATTTGACTAAGCCTCATTTTTTTCTACTTTATCATTAGTATCTTCGGTGCCTTCTCAAAATTGTTTTAAAACATACACTGTTAATTTTATATGCTCAGTTACTGCATTTCTCAGTAATAAAAGAATTAACATGCAAGGTACTAATAAATATGTATGGATGAAGTATACTGTGGACAGCCAGTGTAACATTTAATATCACTACATCGTGAATAGTCTGCAGCCATAGCACTCTAGTATCCAATCCCTCCTGATTGCAGAAGCTAAGCAGGGTCAGCCTAGTTAGTCATTGGATGGGAAACAGCCTGAGAATATCGGGTGCTGCAGGCCAGAGGAGGACCTGGCAGTCTACTGCTGAAACAATGAGCCGTTGAAAACCCTAGGAACAGCAGAGAAGCACTGACAATAGTACTGGACATAGCACAGTATCAGAGAATGTTTCGTTCTGTTGTACATAGGGTCACTATGAGTCAGACCCGACTCAACAGCACCTAACAACAACATATCATGAACAATATACTCATAGCAACCATGGCTGTCTTTATTTTGGCTATGTTGCAGTTTTTCCATTATAAACTGTTC
The DNA here is from genome assembly GCA_007922755.1 of Pedetes capensis. Lineage (NCBI taxonomy): Eukaryota > Metazoa > Chordata > Mammalia > Rodentia > Pedetidae > Pedetes > Pedetes capensis. The sequence continues at coordinate 56,725 of VMDO01004654.1, read as the reverse complement.
TTTGTTGAAAATAGTTATATTCTGTTACCTCTGTGGTACTTTAGGTATTATTGAGATACATGAAATTAGATAATATCCACATAGCTCCTTTATAGAAAATGAATTTATTTATCTAGTATATATAATGGGATATCAGACAGAATTTCTTTTCTATGAGAAATCTGTTCATTTCATATTTATGTCTATTTTATATTTGTGTTCATTTCACTGTCAAATGGTTAAACACAAGGAACTTTTTTGGGTACTATAACAGTTTTCTCTGGTTTTGAGTTGGTGGAAGTTAGGAACCACATAGTAATTAGTGATTAAGAGCTGCTCTGACACTTGCTGGCTATGTAACTGTGAAAAGAATAATAACCTACATTGAAACAAAGGATTGGTGTGAGAATTAAAGAACTAATATGTGTAAAGTGCTTAATGTGGTACATGGCACAAAGTAAGTGCACAGTATCTGTTTGCCTATTAGTAGTTATAGATGTAGTAGTAATTGTTGTTAATTTCCCCTGGCATTCTGGTGGCACATAGTGCATGATCATTGTTTATTGAATAGAGGAGGGACTGGACCAACTGCTATAAAGTTGTATTAAATGAAATATTTTTCTTTTTCTCCCCCCCAAGCTGTTTCTATCACATGTATGCCCAAAGGCATCAGTGATTCATAGTAGAATAGTAGAATAGTTTAATTAATGAGAGATTTGTGTGGTCCTGTGGAATAGCTCTGGTGCTTTGGACAAGGGAGCATTTTGGATGAAGCCATGACACTTTGTGGCTTTCACCAGGGAGTTAGAACTTGGGCCAGAATGAGATCACCTGATTCCCAAGTAAAGAGAGGAGCACCTTCAGTGACCTGTCACTTGGGCTGACTTGTATGTGTCTTTGTTCTCCCTCTATGTTCCTCTCTGTCTCTTCCTTTCTTTCTGGCCCCCTGTCTCTCATCTATCCTATTCTTCCTCTGTTAGCCTTCTAAATCAAGGAATTCTTAACTTGGAGGTCAGGGAACCCTCACATTATATGTGCATGTCCCTTCTTTGCATTTTTGTCTTTTCTGAGGAGGGAGCCTACAGCCTTCATCAGAGTCTGAAAGGCATCTGTGACCCACTTCCGTGAGGGTGGAAGTGTCTTCAGCAGCAGCTGGTTTCCATTATGAGCAGAGGCTGAGGTGGAGCTCAGAGAACTGTAACATCTGTATTCCTTGGTTAGTGTTTCCAGGTGCAGCGGAAACAGTGGGCACTAATAGGGATGCTTGGCCAAGCCATTCTGCTAGGCAAAGTGACTTGATCATGAAGACACTGCTGCATCCCTTCCTGATTGCTGCACCAAAAGGAGGCTTGCTGTCATGTAGCCAGAGTATAAACACAATGCCCACTATGGTTTGGAATGTAAGCCAGGAAAACCTCAGAGCCTGTGGGGCTCTCTCTTCCTTGATCATTTCCTAGACCATGAAGGGTGTCAGGTGGCTTAGATTTGCCTTAATTGCAAATGAGCTGATAGACACAAGCCTCCTTTTAGGCACAATTGCTAAAAGAAAAATGTCCTTCTCTGTTTAAAATAAAATTAAGGGGACCAGTGTTGTGTTAATATTAGGACTTAGGGATTCAAATACATTCTTACAAGAGTCTTTTTATAGGAATGCATATTATACCCTGTCTTACGGGATTTTCAAGTATTAATTATAGTTATCTTGAAGGGCACCACTCAATGATAAAATCATGACTAAATAGCTTCGCGTATCCTTTTTAGAGCTGTAATGTAGCCCTCAATTTTTTCCCTCTATTATGGAGTATTCAAATTTACCACATAATAGCTTTAACAAAACTGATGGCAAATCACTTCTTGTTGCTATAGTAGGATCAAGGACTTTTTAGTATAGTTTGACTAGACAGCAAGAGTCCAGAAGTGATCCCCCAGCAGTTAGGTGAAGATAGGACATGCTGGGGGCTTTCAGTTATATGTGGCAGCAGGAGGCTGCATCAGAATAATGTTCTTTTGCCACATACCATATATATGATGGGCTGGGGTTTAGCTCAGTTGGTAGAGGGCTGCTCTGCACTCTCTGAGGCCCTTGATTTGATCCCTAGCATCACAAAAACAGGACGATGTTGCGATACACTCTTGAAGCAATCCCCAAACAATCAGTCATTGAAAACCCTGTGAGGGTCACTATAAGTCAGATGTGACCCAACAGCACCTAAAAGCAACAACACATGTATGATAAAGCCAGAGTTAGACTTTGGGAATTTGGACTTTGTCTATATTTAGCATCCAAAAACCACTATGGGGCTGTCATTGGTTAGGGTTTTCCAGTTACAGTTTTTGCAAAAGTTAGATAATTTAGACATATAGGAACAGGGGTGCACTATCTGATCAGATGTTTGTTCGTGCATGTATTCATTCATTCATATTTCAGCACATTTCAGCTTTTCCTGACACTATGTTTATTTACAGGACATTTTTAGAAGGATCTGAATTATTTTTGATGAGAAAAACCTCATAATGAGAAATTAAATTAAGAAGAAACTGGAAGAACTTACATAATTTGGCAAACTCTCTTAAAAAGCATTCCAGAAAACCAGATATGAAAAATGACTACATCAAAAAAAGAAATATCAGTAGGAATTTCTTTCTTTAAAGATACTTGAAAAGAAAAGAAAACCACATACAACTGGGCATGGTAAGTGCATACTGTAATCCCAGCACTCAGGAGGCTGTGGCAGGAGGATTGGGGGTTGGAGGCCAGCCTAAGCTACATAGCAACACCCTACCAAATCAACCAACCAACCAACCACATACAAATGAACTTTCTGTGAGATTCCATCTCATTTTTTGCTGTCTCCTGAGAGCTGTTGATCAATGAGAGGCCAAATGCAGGCTTGCTTCTGGCCAGTGCCCCTCATTAGAATTTCATTTCCTGTTTCCATACGTATAAAGTGCTGATGATACTATCTTATCTAGCACATGGAGTTGTATAAGAACTAAGAGAACGACAAAACAATCAGCCATTGAAAAAACCCTATGAGGATCGCTTTGAGTTGGACCCGACTCCACGGCACCTAACAACCACCACCACCTAGGAAAGTACCTTATATTCAGCACTTAACTAGTCATAATGGTTCCCCCTCTCCCCAGTAGTTCTGTGCATCAGAATGCATTAAGTGTGAACTAGAGTCCATTTGAGAGGCCCTGGGATCTGAATCCAGGTTCTCCCTATTCACCTTTTATCCATAAACTTAGAATGTGGATGGGCCATGGACCATACAACCCTGATCTGAATGAGAGAGAAGAGTGCAGGTTGATGGAAATTTTAGCAGGCATAATACAGGAGAGTAAACAGAACTGTCTCTGTTGGAGGACGTCCTTGGGTGAGCAGGTAGTCACTGCAGTGGTGGGATTTTCCTGCTCACCTAGCTCTGCTCAGTTTGGCTGGCCAGAGGCCAGTTCTTTCCTGTCTCTGGATCTGAGCAAAGGGGAGAGATTGGCTTTTAGGAAGAATATATTTGTCATAGTTTGGAAACTGCTTCATGATTCGAGAGAAAAGAAGCTTCTGTATCATGATCTTCTTCTTGTCTTTAACCTTAGGCATCCTCCTTCTTGAGGATCATGACCTGATTCCCCTTGTGGGCCGTGGGCTTGACTTACCATGTGGATGGCTCCTGCCCCATCAGAAAATTCAGGAATCTTCTGAAGTTTTATTGTTGCTGTGGCTTTAGTCTGTAGCTCATGCTGCCCTGTTGTTTTCTGAGCCCCATTTTCTTTGACCTCTGTGTGGGTCTCAGATCTCTACTCTTACTTGACTTTTTAACCTTTACTTTGATCCTGATAGCTAGCTGCTATCCTCAGCCTGTGCCTCATGGAATCAGGGCCTCACTCTGGTTTCCAGCTTCATCTTGACTATCATTCCAGGTTTCTAACCTCTGTGGAGCCATTCTCTTTTGGAGACATACAGAGTTCACTCTCACCCTGGCCTCTGGAAGGTGGGCAGTATTTATGTTTTCCAAGAAGCAGGAGGTGTATGATCCAGGCCGATGGTCCACAGGTTTACCAGTGAGCTCTGTGTGGCAGGCACTCTTACTGTCCCACTTGGGAGTTGGGGAAAACAGGATATGGAGGGGCTCAGTATATGCCTGACTGCCATGGCTAATCAATGGTGGAGTCAGAGTCAGGACCTTGTCTGCCTCATAGGAAGATGTCTTTTCTTCTCTTTATCCCCAAAAGAGGACAACAGATATGCTCATGCTCTGAAGTAGAAATTTGGCTGAGAAGACTCTACTGCATATTTGTCCTTAGTCTTTATCTATAAATTGGTCATTTGGCCCAGATAATACAAAGTATTTCCCTCAAAATGAACATCTGAGGCAAGCTTGTTAGTGCTTGGTTCACTTCTATGAGGTTTTTGTTGTGTGTCTTACCTCTTTTTTCCTTTTTCTAATATGTACACTCTTCCTCCATCTTTCCTTTTTTCTACCCTGCCTCCCTCTTTCCTTCCTTCTTTCTCTGAGAGTTGAGATGGTAGGCCTTACTTTTGCACCTTTTCTCCAGGTTTCAGGAAAATGAATTATAAGGGGGGTGACAAATCTTCATGAAGCATTTTTGAGCCACCTGGGGCTAAGGCTGTAGATAAAAATGTTAAAACAACAACAGACCCTTCAAGATCAACTATATTCATGTTTTAATTAGAACTAATATATTCTTTGACACAGCTAAACAAAATTTCAATAAACATATAGAATACTAGACAAATAGTAATGTATTAGTCAGACTTTTCATCACTGTGACCAAATTCCTGATGTAAAAATAACTTAAGCCGGGAAGGATTTATTTTTAGATCACAGTTTTAGAGAGTTCAGTCCATGGTCATTTGGCTCTGTATTTCTGGGCCTTTAGTGAGGCAGTGCATCATGGCAGTGGGAACTTGTGGCAGAGGCTGCTCACCTCATGGAAGCCAGGAAGCAGAGAGAGAAGGGGGAGAGAAGAGGGGAAGGAAGGAAGGAAGAATGGAAGAGAGGGAGAGAGTGAGTGTGTGGGGGACAAGTCAGGGGCAAGGATCCATCCTCAAGAAATCTGTTTCCTCCAGCTAGGCCCCACCTCCTAAAGTTTCCAGCACTTCCCAAAATAGCTCCACTAGCTGGAGACTTGGCCTTCAATATATGAGCCTTTTAGAGGGGCACTACATATCCAAATCACAACAAGCTGTAATAGTTAAGAGCTACTAATAATTAATAGCATCTTGCCTGCATTCTCCCTAGACCTCCATAACCAAACATAGTAGGCATTATTGTTTCTATTGAACAGATGGGAAAACTTGTGATATAGTTAAATTTCAACCCAATTATGACCTTGCACATGATGCCCTTCTGCTATGTCACTGTGATTTTTAAGCAAAACAGATGTTCTATCTCTTTTAAAAAATATTCGTTCTCTTTGTGAGTTTCAGTCCCTATCTTGTCTGACTAGCTGTGTCTGGGTGCTACAGTACTGAATTGCCACTGTCGGGGGTACACTACTGAAGTGATGGCAGCAAGAATCATAGTGAAGTGCACAAGTAGTCAAGAGCAAGGGAAATAAGACCAGGATTTCCTGTTGTCACAGCCAGGAACTCAGGGAACACCAAACATCCAGGAGGCTGACTTCCTAGTCTTTCTGTACCATAAATCTGGAATCATTCCATTCACCCAGAGATCACACACTGCATATGCAGCCATCAGACCTGCCTTGGATCCAGAGGAAAATGAGCTTTAAACTATGGGGCAAGCACTGGTACAGGAGGCTGGACCATCAGCATAAGTTTAAATGATATCTTCAAGTTGTCATGATGATGGGGAAGTGGGAGTCCTCTTGAAGGGCCAGAAGAGTGTATAGCTGCTATTGTAAAACATTTTCTAGACAGCCCCTCTTTCTAAGAGCTAAGCAGGGACTGTGAATTCCAGTTGAGTTTAGCACATACTGATTTTGCAACTGGGGTTAAATAAAGTGGGGCAGCAGGAGACAGAAATGTGTTCAGTCAGTGTCTGCCCTCAAGGAGTTTATAACCTTGTTGAGCATTTTGAAGTCCATTTGCTAGTTTCTAATTGGTTTTTTATTTTTTGGGTCAAATATGCAGGTGGCCCATTATACTCATGGATTCTGCATCCAAGAATTCAACCAAAGGCAGATAAAAAATTAAAAAAATTATACTGAACATGTGCAGATTTTTTGTTGTCATTATTGTGTAAACAATACAGTGTAACAACTACTGACATATAATTTACATTGTATAAAGTATTATAGTCATCTAGAGATGATTTGAAGTCTGCAGTAGGATGTACACAGGTTCTATGCAAATACTATGCCATTTTATACAGGGGTCTTGAGCATTCACAGGTTTTAGTATTTGGGGGTGTCCTGGAACCAATTTCCTGCAGATATCATGGGATAACTATACTTCCTTGTAAATAAAATATAATTCTATTTGGTATATTATTCTTCATTTGTTTTTTTTTTTCTTTCATTCAGAGATATTTACAAATCCATTTAAGTCAGTTCATTTTGCAGCCACGTGAGCTTGTTCCTGTGTCATCAATCATGACAGTGATTAAATTAAAAGCTAGCTTTGATGCCTTGGTCAGAAGCACAAACCTGTGCTTCTGGGTCAAATTTAGGACATTTGTGTATTCTCTTGTTGAGAGGATTCTCTGAAATGAAGTATTGAAATAATGGTCTCCAAGATCACTTCCGGCTCTCAATATATGTTTTTGGTTCAAAATAGTAAAAACAAATAAGCTTTGTAAAAGCTGTGAGTTTGAGGTGATGAAAACTGTCCTGAGCTGGGCGTGGTGGCACATGTCTTTAATCCCAGCAATTTAGGAGACTGAGGCAAGAGGATCTCAAGTTTTAGGCCAGAGGCAGCCTGTGTAAACTTAGTGAGACCTTGTCTCCAAATAAAAAAATAAAAAAATGGGCTGGGGGTGCAGTCCAGTGGTAGAGTACTTGCAATGTATGTGTGAGACCCTGGGTTCAACCACCAAGTACTTCAAACAAACAAACACAAATAAATAATAATAAGCTGTCCTGAGCGCTTCGGACAGAATTCATAGAACTTGACAAACCTGTGCATTGGCTTAGAATATCTTCTGCATTTCAGGAGAAGCTGAATTCACCAAGCTTCAAGATTTCAATCTTGGGTAATATAGTATGTTGTCTTAGTGCATGAACTGATGTTGGGATATGAACTGATGTTCCTTGAGCCAGTCTGGCGTGGCATGTATTTTCTAGCCAGTCTATGCTACTTCCTAGTTGATATATGAAAAAATATGTATATTGTACTAATTGAAATATTTATTTCAAAGAAAAATTTGTCAACAGAACAGGTTTAGGGCAGGAAGAATGTACCTCTAAAGGACAGAGTTATTGGCCATATAGGCAAGAGACAGGAGATTTGGATTAGAAGGCCAGGAAAATCACCATTTACTAGGTATACGTGGGCATTCCTTGAACCTCTCTGGGTTCTTGTTTGCCTCTTGGATAAAATTAGAAGCTTGGCTTCAATGGCATCTCAGTTATTAGGCCTTAACTACTGCAATGCTGTGTGGTCTTGAAATAATGGAAACTTCACCTTGTTACTTTCTGTTATTGGAACAGATAATTGAGAGTTGGACTAGTAGAGAAATAGAATTTATTTATAAGTTAGTTTCTCACCCTCACTTTTCTAACCCCCACTTCCTTCCTCATATACTTAGATTGGATTAGATCAGGAGGGAAGAAGTAATGGACTGTATTAGTTTCCTGTTGCTGCTATAACAAATTATCACAAATTTAGTGGCTTAAAACACATAAATTTATCACCTTACACTTCTGAGGGTTTAGCTCAATTGGTAGAGTGATGCTCTCCGCTCTCTGAGGCCCTGGTTCAATCCCCAGCAGTACAAAAATGGGAGAAGGACCTGGTAGCCCACTCCCCAAAACAATCCTGAAACAGTCAGCCATCAGAAAACCCTATGAATAGCAGAGAAGCACTAATATAGTGCCAGTCATGGCACAGTGTTAGAGAGTGTTTCATTCTATTGTACATAGGGTTGCACCTAACAACAACAAAACAACAACACACTTCTGATGATCAGAAGTCTGAAATGTATTTTATCACTGAGCCAAAATCAAGATGTCAGCAGACTGTGGTCCTTCTATAGGATGTAGGGGATAATCTGTTTCCTTGCCATGTCTAGATGCTAGGGGCCTTCTACATTCCTTGAGTCCTGGTCCCTTTATCTGCCTTCAAAGCCAACAGTCCTTCACCCTCTGCTTCTCTGACCCTCCTGTTCTCTCTTTTCCTTGAAGGACCCTTGCAATCACATTGGGCCCACTGGGATAATACAGGATTATCTCCCCAGCTCAAGATTCTTAGCTTTACCACATCTGCCAGCCCCTTTGCTACAGAAGGGAACATAACCACACTTTCTGGGGATTAGGAGGCAACACCCTTGGAGGGACATTCTTCTACCTACCACACCTGTTATAGCATTGCATGGCCCCAGAGCCCATGCATCACTCTCTGGAAAGAAATCCTGTGAGCAGGTTAAATCATTTTTATCACTCATGAGACACCTTCAGCTTCCCTGCTCCAACCTGTTCTGCCACAACAGGAGTTTATCAAAGGGAAAAAAGGGAACAACAGGAAAAGAGTCACACAGTTGGGAGGCAGTTTTATCTCTCCAAATGGAGGCCAGCTCCAGGCCTCAGAAACAGAGTGTGCTTTGTCTCCCAGTTCAGTGGTATGGTAGGAAGAGCAAATGGGTTCCCGAGGCCAGAGCCACAGGTATTTGAGATTATCACTCTGGAAACTGTGGCACAGTCGGTAATCCAACAACTCAGAAGGTGGCAGCAGGAGGATCACAAGTTCAAGGCCAGAGACAGCCTATGTAATTTAGCAACATCCTGTCTCAAGATAAAAATAAAAAATGGATATGAGGATGCAGCTCAGTGATAGAACACTTGCAAAGTATGTGTGAGGGCCTGGGTTCAACCCCCCAGTACTGAGAAAGAAAGAGAAAAAGAGAAAGAAAAAAAGGAAGGAAGGAAGAAAAAGGAAAGGAAGGGAAAAGAAGAAAGAAAAAGAAAGAAAGGAAGGAGAGAGAGAGAAAAGGAGGGAGAGAGAGAGGGAAGGAAGGAAAGGAATGAAGGAAGAAAGGAAGGGAGGGAGGAAGGGAGGGAAGGTATATGGTGGGATGTTAGGTTTTAAATTTTCTGAAGTTCATTTTCAGTGGCTTTCAGTGTGGAGGAGACAAGCATTTACTTTTAGATGATGAGGCTTTCTTGAAGCCCTGGGAAGTTATCTAACCCTCAGTGGAAAATAAATTCCTATACATAGTCCGAATGTGACACCGACAGTCTTTGTAGTTCTTTGCTGCAGAAACCCTAAGAATCTTGTACCCTTATTATTTCAAGGATGACATTTTAATTGTCACTGCATTAGATAAGAAGATATCCTGCAGTTAGAGACGTAATTGAGGACAAGGCAGAGTTCAGGAGAACAAATCAGTAAATCTCCAGTCACATTCTTTTTACTATCAGCCATGTGTTGGTTGGACAGACATTCATGTTATCAAAATAAATTCACCTGGTTCCTGAAGACATGTACATTTTTCTGGTCCATTGTCACTCTCTGATTTGATAGACTAACCTACCCCCAAGACAGACTTAAGGTTGCTTGCGGTGGCAGAGAAACACTGACCTGTGTCTTCAGAAAGAATCTGAGCTGCTTTTTGGTGTTGCATTATCCAGGTATCCATGTTGTTTCAGGTCCCATCATCCAGGCCCCAAAGGATTCTGAAAGCCCCTTGCCTTCAGAGACACAGAACATCATATAAAAAACAAGCAGAAGGAACACCTGGAATGTAACATTCTGTGTTTGCCATCAGATAAATGCATGCTGGGAATTTGGCCAGAACCTATAAGGAAAGGCAAAAAATAGAAACATTTATGAAATACAGAGTTTGAGGCTTTCCCTAATTATAGTGATATTTCTATCATCATTTCCCTAATTAATTTTCTTAGTCTCTGTTGTTATCCTGTCTAAAATAAGATTATATGGGCATGTCACTTTTAAGGACTAGAGAAGTACTTATTCTCCAACTCTCTCTTGGTTGTGCTATGTGGAAGGGTGTTTGTAGTGAAGAATCTTGATAGGCTGTTCTGAGAAAGAGGCAAACAGTCTGGATAGTAATTTATTGCTCTTACTGCACATTGTTTTCCTCTACTTATTTATGCCCTGTCTCTTTTCGAGACAAGATTTTGCTGTATAGCTCAGACTGGCCAGGAACTTGCTATGTAGACCAGGCTGGGTTTAAACTTGCACTGATCTTTCCGCCTTAGCCTCCCAGATGCTGAGATTGCAAGTGTGCACCACCACATCCAGCTTCTCAGGGATCTCACAGAACTTCTTCACTAGAGGGGTGAAACTGTTGCCTTACCAATAAATTGTGGTTCTTTTTTTTATGGTATTTGGAGGTTGAACTGAGGGCTTTGCACACACTTTGCAAGTGCACTATAATTAGGATACACCCCCAACTCATTTTTAAATTTTTTATTTTGGGTCAAGATCTTGCTAAGTTACACAGGCTGCTTTTGGCCTTGAATTCATGATCCTCCTGCCTCAGACTCCTGAGTCACTGGGATTGCAGGCATGTGCGCCTGGTGAGGTGTGGTTTTGAAGACTTGTTTACTACATGAAGGCATTGATCATAATGTTTAAGAGGGTTTTGGAATGGGTGGATTGGGAGGTAAGGATGTTTGCCATACTTTATCTGATGTTATGTTTTAGATATGAAGCGTCCCTCCAGAAGGCTCAAATGTTGAAGGCTCATTTCCCAGCTGGTGGTGTGATTGAGAGATGATTGAATCATGAGGTTGCTAACTTCATCAAAATATTAATCTATTGATGAGTTCATAGTTGGATGGGCTATTAGGAGGTAGGGCCTAGTTGAAAGAACTGGGTCACTGGGGGATGCTTTGGAAGGGTATATCTTGTTGCAAGACTCGTACCGTCTCACTCTGCTTCCTGGCTGCCGTGAGGTGAGCAGCTTTCCTCCATAGGCACAGAATCAGTGGAACCAAGTGATGATGGACTATAACCTCTGAAACTGGGTCAAAATAAATCTTTCCTCCTTTAAATTCTTTATCTCAGGTATTTTGTCTTATTGATAGAAACTAACACTCCTGGGGACCTTGCATTTTAACTCAGTCCATGCATGTTTGCATGCTCTCTCCCTAAATGAGTCCTCTCTAAACTTATCACCCACCCAGAAACCAGAGGAGCAGCTCAGGTCATTCTTGTGAAAGCTAAGCACTCTCTGGAGCAGAGATCTCTTTCTTATATTTTCCTTCTAGATGGGTTTCAGTTGTAGCTTGCTAGCATATAAGTAAATGCTCTGTTTGCTAAAAGAAATTAGATTCTGTAATAGTGCTTTTGAACATTTAAATTAGAATACTTTCACTTGTCCAGGTTTCTTGCTGCTGCTGCTGCTTATCTGCCTCTCCTTTTTTTCCTTTCCACCAGATTCATAGGGGGACCTCCAAGTGGCAGTGACTGTTTCCAAAATATTTCTTAATTCTCTAGGGCCAGAATTTGTGTTATCAGGATAAACAAGGTCAATAGCAGTTCTGGGGGGCTTTTTCTTTGACTTCTTCCTGGATATTGAGTCTTCAGAAGGACCTGTATATCCTTACCTTGGATGCTATTGAGAACATTTGGCCTACTGTGTACCCTTTGGGTTCAGTGTCCAAAGATACATTGGGCTTGAACTTTTCACCAGGTAAAATGAGGTAATAGCCCATGTGAAACCAAAGTATGCTTTAAACAAAATGCTAGAATGTGTAAACTTTATTTAACAAGCCATTTTTCAGGTCATCTCATTCTCCGTTCTGTGTATCAATTGTAAAAACATAGTGTTTAGCCAGGCTGAAGTATAAGTAAGTGGAAGTACAAGGCATGTGATCTTAACACAGCTGTTTTCCCTGAGACTTCTCCATGGTAGGTGAGAAGCGGAAATACAGCTGGGTAAGAGTGGGCCACCTTCTTTATGTACAGCACAGGGTTTTTCAAGAAGGAGAGAGACCTGAGGAATACCTGTGGCAGGGAGCAGAAGGAGAGCTGCCCATAAGCCCAGGAAGTGGGAAGTTGCCAAGAGTGAGGGATCCTCGGAGTCAAGTGCAGTAGCCATCCAACTTGGTGAGATCTGGAAAGTGAGCTAGGTTGGGTGGCCAAGCTTGAAACTGTGACAGGTGCATGTGAGGACACCAAGGCTCGGGGAATGATGAGGTATCTGCTGAGCCACTGTAGGACCCTGGAAGTGGTCTTCTGTCTTGGTTTTTCTATACTGTCTCAGTCTAGTTTGTGAGAGGTGTGCTCTTGTGATATGAATTTGTAGTACAATTGTAGTTTGTATCCATGAATTCCACATTTGTGGATTCTATCAACCTCAGGTTGAAAATATTTAAATTGCATCTATACTGAACACGTACAGACTTTCCTTATTATTTTCTAAACAACACGGTACAACTATTTATGTAACACCTTGTATTAGGTATTACAAGTAATCTAGAGATGGTTTAACATATATTGGAGAGTGTGTATAGGCAGTATGCATGTATTATATCATTTATACAAGGGAATTGAGCTTTTGCTTTGGGTTTTGGTGTCCAACAGGGTCCTGAAACCAATCTCCAAAGGAACTACTGTACCCTACTATGTAGGTCATGTGTTCTTATTTTTCATAATTTAACAATTTCTCATTTCATTCATCTCTTTTATTTGCTATATATCATGGTTGAAGTAAAATGTTCCTTTTTACACATTAAGCTGCTACTTTACCATTTTAAACTTGGCCGTAACACTTAGCATTTTTAAATCCAAAAAAATAAATTGGATTCTCATGAAGAGGCCATTGGAAAGCTCTTGACAGCAACCTTTGAATTATAGACAGCCACAATTATCCTCTTAGTTTTTAACTTTTGACTGTGACATGTGAACTTGCCTTTGAGAAGCAGGTTAATGTCTTAGTTGTTTGCCTCTAGGTTGCATTTTATTTGACAAAGATAACACATTTCTTTTTGAACTCCTAGGTGGACAGAGAAGATACCTGGTATGTGTATGAATTTGCTTAGGCTGCCATAAGAAAGTACCACAAGACCAGGTGGCTTGAACAGCAGACATTTATTGTCTCATAGTCCTGAGGCTAGCAGTCTGAGATTGAGATAGGTTGGTTGCTTCTGAGGGCTGTGAAGGAGAGTCTGTTTATTCTTTTTTCCAGCTTCTGGTAGTTTGTTGGCAGTCACTGGAATCCTTGTCTTGTTGTTTGTAGGTGCATCACCTAGATCTCTGCCTTTATGTTCACATGACATTATTCCTGTGTGTGCATCTATGTAAAAATGTGTCCTTTATATAAGACTGCCAATCACACTGGATTAGAGGACTATCCTTCTCCAGCATGACCTCAATGTAAATGATTTTTTTTTTTTTTGCAAAGCTCTATTTGCAAATAAGGTCATTTTCTGAATTACTGGGGTGAGAGCTTCAACATATGAATTTTTGGGGAGGGACACAATTTAACCTACCATAGCATGATAGACTACAGCATAGTAAGATTCTCTGAGGCTGAAGTTAGGGAATCTGATTTAACATATGAACTATGAATGTTGGACTTTTATCTTGCATTTCTTTGGGAAAAAAATGACCTTTCAGTGAAGTGCAACAATGATTTCTTTGTATTTTAACATGTAAATTAATTAGTCAAGCCAGTTAATGTAGGAAAGAGAAACAAGGAACAAAGCAGCTGAGGAAAGAGGGATGGCAGGTAAGAGGAAAATGAAAATAAAATGGTAAAGATAAAACATAAATAAGATGAAACAGCAGTGGTAGTTATTTTGAAAGTATGTTTCAGATGGAATTTTCTGAGTGCAGAAGATCTATGAAGCATTCCAAACACACTTTATTGTAATAAGACCAAACAGGTCAATATTTGCAAGACGATGGATTCTTATCCTTCATGGCATCCATCTTACAGTTAATAAACAAGGGAAACAGGTGCAATTGTCAAGATTACTTTGGAGACTGTTCAGTTCATTGTTAGCATCTCCCTTCATAGTCTGAGATTGGCACATTCTTGGGAATCCCAGGCATTACCACCAGGGTGGGCCCCTCCTAAAATGGCTTAGCCAGCAAGACTTCCCCAACTCAGTTAATGACTCAGCCCTCCATGGATCCTGCTTCATGTCCAGAATGTACCATTAGAGGCCAAAGGGTCATTTAGAGGACAGCCTCAGCACGTAGATCCAGGGAGGCCAGCATGTCTCCTTCTGCAGTTAAAGCAGAGGTGAGTTTGCTAGACATGTAGCTCCAATAGCAGAGATCTCCAATTTTATAATGTCTCCTCCCTTGTTTATATTTAGTAACCAATGTCAGAAGGCATACAAACACGTGATTACTGCTGCTGGGTTGAACATGCTGGGTTCACAGCCTGTACTACTTGCAGATCACCACATCTACTGTGCAATATGTGCCTGGAATATGTACTACATAAGACTCTGAAATAGGTAGAGTGTCTTCACCAGAAAAAGAACTGATTTGCAGAGAGAAAAAGGAAAAACACGTAACTGTGGTTTCTTAAAGAATGTGCCAGCCCATTTATTTCATCATTTGGGTTTTTTTTTTGGCTTTGCTCAGGGCATTTTTAGGGGTACCCCTTCTAGTTCTTGCTAATACCCATGCCCACATAACACCTTTAAAAGAACACATTAATGTTGAGCCACCTCATTTTTGCAGTTTCTGGCAGGAACCAGAGCTTGAAGATTTCTTTCTTCAAATCAGGGACCTCATAAAACCATACTTCTCTCTGCAGATGTGCTGCAGAAGAGGATATGTACATTATTGCAGTCTGTCTGTTTTCTTCAAACCTAAGTCCATGCTTGAAATGTGGTTCAATAGAGCCATTTCATCCACAGGTAGCGTAGAGTATATTTCACAATTCATGCTTTGTGTACCACTCACATAATATCCCTAGAATTTGGAGATTTGAGCCTCTCATCTCTCCTTTTTCTTTTAACTTTTGTTTAAAAGAAACTTTGGATTTTTTTTCTTACTATCAGCCATTTTTTGCCTTTAAAATTATTCTTTATTTTATAATTATAGTTCCAGAATTAAAATCTTTGTACACAGTCTATTTCTTCTTAGATAAAGATCATATACTATTACACCATTGTTGACAAAAAGAAAGCCTTAAATTGTGATATGTTTCCAGTGAAATGTTTTAATGCTGTAACTTCACAAATGCAGAATCATTTTAAACAAATATTTGAGTACTTATCTACACTGTACTGGAGAAGACTATAACTGCAGCTTACTCTGTCATGTACTTTCACATGTTACAAAATGTTCATCACTATAAGTAATTTTAATACCAAAAATCAGAAATAATATTCCATTATGAAAAGAATCTCATTTATTGAGATTAAAAATTATCAAACAAGTTCCCTAGAGATGGCAATTTGGAATACAAAAAGACATTACTGAAAAATGTCTTTAGGGAGTAGATCTTATAGGTGTTAAAGATAATTACTTCCTTCAGTAAATCTTGGTTGAGGATCTACTATGAGCTGACACTTGTAATTATGTGACAGAAATGAGCATAGGGAAGTGGCAGAGAATGGAGGATCTTAAGAGATGTGGCCAATTAGGATCAGTCAGAAAAGAAGACAAAGCATTTCTAAAATTATCATGTATGGAACAATGTGGAAATATAACTGATTATTAGAACTTAACTTACAGCTTTTCAGGAATGCCTCTGTAGGATAAAGGTTGAACACTGTCTAATAGTTCAGGGGAATCGGTGTGTGAGTATAAATGATAGGCAATGATTCCATCTCCATCAAGAACAAGAAAGTTGACCTGGGGCATAAACATGACTGCTCCAAAAAGTGATGTATCTTCCAAAACTGCTCAGATTTCTACTTAGAACAGTTATAGCAACGATGGTTTCACATCTATGAGTCAGACAGTTTTAATCTGCAAATAGTTAAGTGTTTGACAGTTACTTGCTCTCACAAACAGATTAGCTGCTTGGAGTTTAACCTTCAGATATGCTTAAGCAACCACACTACAGTTTTTTTTTTGTTTGTTTGTTTTTTTTTTTTTTGGTATAAAGTCATCCAAACAGAAACAGTCTAATAACTTGCAACTAGGAATACAGAAATCCAGGAGACATTTTTTTCCCACTTGATATAAATTGCTACAATTACCTCCTTTCTTCTTTTTTGTCTGAGGGTATTTTAACACTCACCCTAATGTCTGGAAGCAACTTCACAATTAAAGAATTGAAGCCATTTGCAGCAGTATAAATGTCAGAACATGATGATTTTTCCATCCCAATGCCTTGCAGGATTTAAACGAGGGAGTGTGACTGCTTGATACGGAGAAGAGAAATGGAGTCTTTTATCTTTACCTGAGTATATGGGAATAAATGAATTTTAAACCTTGTGAAACATTGATATCTTGAATTTCTAGTTTTAAAAAACCAGGTAAAAAAATCAAAGGCCTTCCATGACTGTATTTACCTTTAATCTCTTCTTGGTGATAAATTAATTTTAAGGCAATATTATGTAAAGCATGTGATTCAGCAGATTCTGTTGCATCAGTTTTTTTTTTTTTCTGTGTTGCTTGAAGAACAAGATAGGATAAGAAAGCAGACAAGAAAATAAGAAATGGCCAATTGTTAATCTATATCAACCATAGTGTCCTCATTTGTAATCAGTGAAGGCTCTTAAGCTTGGTCATGTACTGCAGAGAACAGATTTTTTCAAAGGGACTATTTGCTGGACATAGGAACCATGCTAAGTATTTTGCATGTTATTTAAACATCTCCGTGGCTCCACTAGGAAAAAATTATTTTACAAATGAATACATGTTGTTGTTGGGTGCCTTTGAGTTGGGTGTGACTCATAGTGACCCTCAGGGTTTTCAGCAGCTAATTGTTTCAGCATTGCTTTGGGAGTGGATTGCCAAGTCCTTCTCCCATTTTTGCAGTGCTGGGAATCAAACCAAGCGCCTTACATAGTGCAGCGCAGTACTCTACCAACTGAGCTAAACCCCAGCCCAAAATGAATACATAGGCTAAAAATATCAGTGTTTGTCAAAATGGACCTGCTAGTAACTCGGGGGAAGCCTTAAGAAGTGGAGACTCCTGGTTCTGCCTATAGAGGGTAAGATTTGTGGGTTTCTAGCATATAGATCTGAGAATCTTGATGATCAAGTAGTCCTCCCAATTAATTCTAATAAATACTAAGTTTGGAGGCCACACTTGGCTGCAAGAGCCTGCCTTAGGTCACACAGTTATAAAATGATGAGCTGAGGTTGGGACTCAGTTGTGTGGGATTCCACATATAATCTGGACATGACCATCACGGGGGCCTTGAAAATCACCCTGCAGTCCTAGCAGTTGACAGCATCCTAGCATTTATCTTTCTAAGGTGTTTCCTGTATAGTAACTCTCTGTGCATCGTTGACGGGGCATCTGAGCCTTTGCTGGAAGCAGTTCCCAGAGACAGCTTCAGGGTCCCCAGGCAGCCACTGCTGTTGGTGAACTGTTCTAATTATTAGTAAGTTCAACTCTACTCTAAGGACATAGATTGCTGCCTCTCACTTTCTAGTTTTGACCTCTGCAGCTATCCAGAATAAATCCAGTCCATTTTTTTGGCATGACAGCCTTTGGGCTATTTGAAGAAAAAAAACCTATCTTCTTTCTGAAGCTTTCCTGGTCTAGGTTGTGTCAGGGGCCAAGTTCAACCCTCCTCCTCCTAAAGAAACCCCACCTTGTCCTCAGTAAGTAACCATGACATCAACTATAAAAGTCTTCGCAGCTTGTCAGGAACTATGTGCTGTGGCTATTTCTTCCTAGTGTCCTGTCATTTCTTAGCCTTGTTGGATCACCAACAATTTCTTTGTGTTCTGCATTACTTACCTCTGAATCATTATCAGAGTATCTGCTCATTGTTTATACCACACATTTAAATTTTGTTTGCCAGAAAGAAAAGATGCTCACATTTCAGGTGGAAAGCAGGAAGATTTTACAAGAACAGGAACTTAGGATATAAAGAGACAAGTTAGCTGTGCTGCAGTGAGCTGGTGTCTCAATTCCACATAGCTTGTGATCGTGCAGCCTTGGGCTGTACAAGGCCAGCCTTGACAGGAGAAGAGCAAACTGTTCCTGAACAGTTCCTCCACTGTATTAAAAGCAAACATTTTTTTCTGCTATATTGAACCCTTCAGCCTTTTTGTGTTTAAACTATTTCCCATTGTGTTTGAACTATTTTTTCTGGAACAGACATTTATTGTAGATCGTGTAAATAACAGCTGGCACTCTGTTTGTGTTGACTTTTGTATGTCTCTTCTGGGCTGTTATTTAGTTAACAGAGAACTTGAAGACCTGAACTCATGTCTCTACCTTGTTACCAATACAGAGCTTAGACAAGTATTTTAATTTTCTGGGCCAGAGTTCTTTTATGAAACAGGGTTAATAAGAACCCTTGCTCTACTTTGTGGATTGTTGTTGTTAGGTGACGTTGAGTTGGGTCTGACTCATAGCAACCTTCAAGGGTTTTCAATGGCTGACTTTTTTGAGGTTGTTTTGTAGTGGGTTGCCACATCCTTCTCCCAGTTTTTGCAATACTAGGGATTGAACCCCGGGCCTCAGAGACAACATAGAGGCACTCCAACAACTGAGCTAAACCTTGACTCATCTTGTGGGTAGGGATGATTTAATTATTGGCTACACAGAGTCTTGGGGTATCCAGAGTAATGAGTTACAGAGAACAATGTCATGCCAAGGTGAATTATTAATTACCATTTTTGTTAATGCTGCTGTTAGCTTATCAGTGAAATTTAGGCTCTTTGTAGCATATTATTTAGGCTTTAGAAATTTTTGTTGTTGCTGTTTAGACCGGGTGGAATTATCAAATATATTTGCTAGAAAGTTCTAACCTTTCGGGGAACAGACTGATGGTGCCAGAAATGACTCTCAATTGCACTCAGGTGAACGGTGAGGGATTTGGGGGGCCGGGCTTGTGCGCACTTCCAGGCACACCCATGTTTTTTTGTGTGCTTGCTCTGTTTGTTTTCAGGAAGGAAATAGATAAGAGGTATTCCCTTGGCAGGTTATCCAACTCCTTCCTTGGCTGTAGATTGCTCTGGAAGAAATAAATTTTTCATTTCCCTCTGGGGAGGAGGGAGTTTAGGACCATCTGCCTAACTTTTGAAACAGTACCTTTTAAAACTGAGTGGAGGTATGAATAGTTACTTCTTAAAATTTGCTAGGTTAGAGGGAACTAATTATGGGTAAGATGGTTTAGAGGATCATGACTAGTATCTTTATAACATGAAGATGTGGATTAAATAGTATCTTCTCTAGGTTCTATTTGTAGAAGTTCTCCATCCTGTGTCAAAGTTTCTGGTTACTTCCCCCTGTTTTCCTCTCTGTAATGTTGATATTGGACTATATTGCCTTTTTCTTTGCACAGGTGTGGCAAGGGGTCAATTAATAGATCACTGGGTACTTCAGCCTGCAGCTGTACCATTGTGGTATCGGATCTGGGAAGTTAAGCAGAGTTGGCCCTGGTTAGTACTTGGATCGGAGACCGCCTGGGAATACCAGGTGCTATAGGCTTGGGGGAAGGATCCAGCAACCCACTCCCAAAATCTATCAGCCATTGAAAACCCTATGAATAGCAGAGAAGCACCAACAATATTGTTTCATCTGTTGTACATAGAGTCTCTATGAGTTGGACACTAACTCGATGGCACCTAACGACAATAACAACAAGGTGCTTCAGGGGCTGGGAGTTAGCTCAGTTGGTAGAGTGCCACTCTGCAGTCTCTGAGGCCTGGGTTTGATCCCCACCACCAAAAAAATGGAGGAAAGGTGTGGTAATCTGCTCCCAAAGCAATCCTGAAGCAGCCATTGAAAATCCTGAGAGTCATTGTGAGTCAGACCCAACTGGATGGCACCTAACAACAACAAAGGTACTTTAGGAACAATTGGCATTGTTTGGTTCTTATTTAGAGTGAGCAGATAAAGTATCTCATTTCTGCAGAGCACTTTGGAGGAGATGGGAGAGATAATGTTTCTCTTCTTGAAGAGATGCTACCTACTGTTTTCTGATATACTATATAGGATTTGCTACCATACAGTCAAAACAAGTGAAGAAATAAATGGGCCCTCACTCATTCTGCCAGAACCTTCCTTCTACAGACCATTACAAACACATTACCTTAATTGACATCTAGCCAGTGTATGTCTACAATGTGCCAATTAGAATATTTAACTGTGCAATAAAGCAGGAGTTAATAAAACACATCTAAGAAATGGAAAATAAGATTAGAAGTGGCACTTTGGCTCTGATTCAAGTGGCACAGAGCAGAAGAGGGTATGGAAAACAAGCTTAGATCACTTCTTGTATCTTAATCCGCTACTGTCTCATTCATTACTAAACGTCTGTAGAATTTTGTGTATTACTCCTTACTCCAAAATACTGTACTCTCAGTTTGATTCAGTACAGTTTTATAATGACACATGGAAGCTTTAGAAGTTAACTTCAAAATAAACAGCAAGAATTAAAATTATAATCCATTGATTTCTTGCTGGCTTTTTAAATTTTTTACTTGTAAGCCAAGTGGTATAGATTTCCTACCTTCTTCCTCTCAAAAATACAACCCTAGAAATATCTGGAGGGAGGGCTTTTATTTTAACCATGAGTGAGCTACTGTTTAGCAACATTGACTACAAATGTGCTTCTTGGGAATTTCACCACTCTATAATTGCCTTCTTCGTTTCTTTCCTTGCTTAACTAGTGTATATAATCACTGATTTATAAGTGTGAGCTGTAATAATGTCAGCTGTCTCCTGGCATGATTGGAGAACTTACTATGAAATGAAGTTAATTTTATATCTTCTTTTCTTAGAAAGTCTTTTATACTTAATTTTAAGCAGATAAGTGACATAAAAGACCACGCTACTTGAAGATAATGCATTTAGAAATTGCTGATTGATGAGCTTATGCTTATCTAATTTTGTTTTAAAAAGATCCTGATATATCCTTTGAGAATAGATTTGTGAGGGGAAGAACAAAAGTACTCTAGGATAGGTGGACAAGATACCAGCAAAAGAAAAATGAAGAATTCTCCCTAGATGTTTTTCTTTATCCAAAAATTAATTTAACTTTAATAGTGTAGTTTGTGTTTTGAACATGGTTATCAATAGTGGAAAATATTACTTAGCTTAATGGTTTTAATTAAAATCAATGTTTATGTTTTAAGCAAAACAATTTATGTTGTAAGAGGATAGAAGCTACATTTTCTGTATCTCTGCTGGATTTTCTTTCACAGATAACGATTTTTCGACTGTTTTCAATAAATATGCATACTAGTGTTTCTGTTTAAATGCATGCATGGGTAAGTATTGAATTTGACTTTATTATTAATAAGTAATGATGTGTATTCTTTTATGTTAACCCTTTTCTGTGTATCAGCCTTTAGCCATTTGGCTATCTGGACAAGCCATCATTAGTTTCCTTTAAAAAATATTTATTGCCTCTTTGACTAATTGCTTTTTATGTGACTTAAATCCTTTTGCATTGATGCCATTTGTTAAAACACAGCCAGAAGCAGGCAAAGCAGTCCCATTTTTCAAAAATTTAGTGTCATTTTTATAGACAAATAACACTTGTAAATGATGGATAATAGCTAGCAGGATGCTGCATGGTATAAAATGTGCATGAATTATATTTTCTGGGAGCTAGAAGGTTAACTTGTCTATGAGCTAATTGAAAAGCTTTATGGTAAATGCAGAATGCTATGTGTGCATTATTGACATGACTGAGACCAGCTATAAAAGGAATTTTTCCTTCCTTCAGGTGTTATCCATTATTTCATCCTCTTTTTCTGGTTAGCTGCTTTAGAGGGAGAGTATCAAATTGTAATGTATCTATAGAATTCATAAAAAAGTATAGCATGAATGCCTTTTGTAATGAGTTGGCTGATTAATACTTTTCCCATTAGACATGGAGGTGGAAGTGAATGTGGGCATCAGAATCATTACTGTATAATGAGGTATTTTTGTGTTTGCATGGGTCATGTTTATCAATCTGACTGTGGTTTTTGGCCCTGGGAAAACAAACAGTGGGAGATATACTTGGTTTCTTCTGGAGCTTGCAATAACAAGTAACAGGAATTTACCACAAACTTTCTGTTGAGGAGGGGTAACTCAGATCTCTTTCTTCCTATACTGGATAATTGTGTTAGGTTGGACACATACCATCTTAATTCAGTAGGAATTAGAATGTTCAGTCAGGTATATTAATACCATGTATTTTCAAATCGAATTCACATCCTTTCAACAGTTTTAGAGAGCTACAAAATCAGATGTGGATTAGTATTGCATGTGGATTGGATTTGTGGGTTTCTATCAGCTCTTGACCATGAATCCAGTCCACACACCATTCTGATCTACATCTGATTTTGTAGCCCTCTAAAGCTATTGAAAAGGTGCCGATTATATTTGAGACTGTAGTGAATGGGTATTCCAGAAACCTCATTTACTCAAAGGTAAGACTTTTCTTGCCCACTTAAGCTGTGGCTGTGGGCATCTATCCTGGGAGGAAGTGAATTTAGTGTCCTTTCACTTTTCCCTTCACTCCAGCTGCTCTTATTGGGTTAGTGCTGGGGAGGAAAAGAAGTTGAGGAAAGGAAGGTAACTGCAAGAAATAGAATTTGTTTCTTGACTGCTGTGATCACAAGCTGGCTTTGTGTTTTCTGGGCTAGGTTGCTATTGGGCATCTCTTTATCATCACTGCTTTTCATTTTATAATATGCCTAGGTGGAATTTCTGTTTATTTATTGTGATGAGTGTATCAGTGGCTTCATGTCTTTTTATGACTCGTGGGAAGGTCTGTTATCTCCTTAAGTATTATCTTTCATCCATGCTTTCCATTGTTCTTCCAAAACTTTGATTAGATGTCTTTGAGATGTTCTCATGGTATTCTCTACCTGAGTTAACATCTCCTTTATATTTTCACCTAATTGTTTCTCTGTATTGCCTTTTAGATAATTTTTAAAGCTCTTCCTTCTAGTTCATTAGTTCTTTTTTCAGTTTTGGCTAATATGCCATATAATCCACTAACAAAATTTTAATTTCAATAATCATAGTTTTTATTTCAAAAAGTTTATTTAGTTTTGATGAAATCTGCCTGTTCATTTTTTTTATTGTAGCAAAATGCACATTACATAAAATTCACCATCTTAACCATTTTTAAGTGTATGGTTCAGTGAACATTATTCACATTATTGCACAACCAACCTCCACAAGTCTTCTCATCTTGCACAACTGAAAGATTTTTCTTAACTTGGTCATTTTTCTTCTTTCTTCTAAAAAAATTAAAAACTTGTAATTGGCATAAGATTGTACCATTTGATATTCTGGTACCTATATAGACTGTGGGCCTGCAGCTGTACCACTGTGGCATCTGATCCTATCAGATCTCAGAAGCTAAGTAGGGTTGGGCCTGGTTAGTACTTGGATGGGAGACTGCTTGGGAATACCATGTGCTGTAGGCTTGGGAGTAGGACCTGGCAACCCACTCCCCTCCCCCCAGTAAAACCAATCTGCCATTGAAAACCTGTGAAT
Source organism: Pedetes capensis (assembly GCA_007922755.1). Lineage (NCBI taxonomy): Eukaryota > Metazoa > Chordata > Mammalia > Rodentia > Pedetidae > Pedetes > Pedetes capensis. Next base: position 33,032 of record VMDO01004654.1, on the reverse strand, counting down.
AGCAGAGAAGCAGTAACCATACTGTTTCACTTGTTGTATGTAGGGTTGCTATGAGTCTGATACCGACTCGGCAGTACCTAACGACATATAGAGTGTAATGTTCAAATCAGGGTATTTCTGCATGGTGAAAACATTAATGTATAGAACATTAATGTTACTTCTAGTCACCTTACTGTGCAGTAGAACACCAGATTTTGTTTTTCTTAACTGTAACTTAGTACCCATTGACCAGCTTTTTTTCCAGTCCTTCCTCATGCCTGCTCATTTTTGCTGCTTGCTTATTTTTGTGATTCTATCTTTTGATTCTTTAGCATTTCCTATGTGGTTATTTAGTAGTCTGTACCTGGTAACTGAACATCTGACGTCCAAGGAACTTTACATTTGTGGTTTGTTATTTCCTTGGACTCTCACGCGTGATGTTTTGTTTCCACACATATTTACTAATCCTTAATTGCTAGTTCATCTTGGATCAATTTTAGTCTGTAGAAAAAGTCTTGGGGCCTAAATCAAGGATACTTTTCTAAGAGAGTATTTACTTTTGCTTAAGAAAGAAGTCATGGGTGCTGTGTCCTGAGGCCATCCCAGCACCTTCCAGATATACCTGTGCAATCCAGGACTTTCCATTTAGTTCTCCCACACAATCAGATGGAAGTCTCCCAAGGCTGCGTGGAATTAAGCACTTGATCTCTTGGGACCCTCCCCTTTTTTGAGTTCATCACCAGGGTGGTGGTGGTGTTAGTTTGCCTTTTTGCCCTGTTAGAGATTTTGTTTATTTTCACTGAGCCTAGCAAAACCACAATTACTGTTTTATTTTAATCCAGATTCTGGCTGTCCTACTAGTTAACTCTGGATTATTTAGCCTCCCATGCTTTTGGAAGGCTGAGCTGATATTAAAGGGACATTCACATGAACACCCTCTGGCTCCTCTACCGGGTCCTTCCAACCTCAAGACCCTTTGCTTTTGCCTTCATCTGCTCCTATTTCTCACAGCTTCTGATTTTACATAGTTCTACTCTGCCCAGGCCCTTTTGGGGAGACCTGATCCTCTGGAATTCTCTTGAACAGGATGAACCCCTGGTTGGTAATCCCACCATAAATTCTGTGCCTTGCTCTTCTGGTGAAGACACTTTTGCTCCACTTTGGGGTGGGTCTTAGGTGCAAGCACTTTTCAGTACAGTTTTACCTAGCCTCTGGCCTCTTAGACATGTGCACCCTGCCAAGCCAGAAGCCTCCTAGATTCTAGAGAAGCCCAGTAAAGTGAAGCCTTGCTCGCTGGATTCAAGGATAGGCTCCCCCACCCCATTGTGATAATAGTGGGAAATCACCACATAGTTCTTTTCCCTAAAAGCAATATAAAATTACTCTTCAACCTCCTTTTCCCCCCACTCAGAGTAGGTAAAGGATGTAAAAAGTCAAGAAATCAATAATGATATATTAACTTTGAGAAATTCCTTTGAAAAGCCTGGCTTCCCACTCTGGAAATTTCTGTCTGTTTTTGTTCCTATAACTCATTGAAACTTCCACTCTAATATCTGACCATACAAACGTATATAGCATGAGTTACCTCCTCTATCATGGACCATTTTTATCTCTGACCTCCCATCTTCTAGAATGGAATAGATTTCCTACTTTCTGTGCAAGCCATTTGAGTCACTGTTTTTTTTTTGTTGTTGTTGTTGTTTGTTTGTTGTGCTGGGTGGCTGCATCCAGAGCCTTGCACATACTTTGCACATGCTCTACCACTGGGCTGTACCCTCAGTCCTGTTTTTATTTTTTACCTTGAGACAGGGTCTTGCTAAGTTACGCAGACCATCTCTGGCCTCCAACTTGCTATCCTCCTGCCTCTGCCTCACAAGTTGCTGGGATTATAAGTGTGGACCACCATGCCCTGCTTCAATTCACAGTTTTATTGTCTCAGAGAAAGTGTATCTTAACCCTGTGTTTTGGAAATGTAAGAGCGATGAGCATAAAGCTGTCCCAGCTACTTCAGACTCATTAAAAACAGAGCAGGGCAGAACCCTGTCTTCTGACATGTTTTTTAATTTTTGTAAAATGCTGTGCCAGTTTAACCTCGTATAAGGTTATACAGTATTTATACATATACCCTTCCCTCAAGGAGGTGGCACCTAACTCTCCATTCCAAAAGGGTGGGCTGCATTTGGGGACTTACTTCCAAGGAGTAGATGACAGCAAGAGGGAGGAAGTAACTTCATGGTGGAGAAAAACCAGCCAACACTTCCTCAGGCAGGTGATCAGCTGGCCTGGACAGCATGGCACCCTGGTGGGATGTGAGGAGGAGGTGCTTCATCTCTAATCTTCTCCAAAAACCTGTAATTGTAGACTTATGAGGAATGAGAAAAACATCAACAAATCTAGGTTGAGGCACATTTTTCAAAGCACATTTTCCTCAACATTGTCAAGGTCATCAAAACAAGGAAAATTTGAGAAGTTGACATAGACCAGTGCAAGATAAGGTGCTTTCAGGACTAAAGTGATCACATCCTAGATGAAGAAAGGCATTAGGGAAAAAGAATGTTAAGGTCCAAAGAGAGTGTGGCATTTTAGTTAATAGTATTGTACCTATGTTGATGACTTAGCTGTGACAAGTGTCCATAGTGATGTAAGATTTTTACAGTTAGGTAGACTGGGTAAGAGGAATACCAGGTTCTCCATAGTATCTTTGCAATGTTCCTGCAAACTTAAACTATTGTAAATAACACATGTAAGTAGATTTATTTAAATAGATATTATTAAATAAGACTGTTGAAAGATATTCCCTAATGGCTCTGAGAAATGTTTATGTACAGAAGGGGCCAAAAATATATACATGTTTTAAGTATTAAAATTGTAATACTCAATATATACTGATAACAAAAGATGAGTAAGTCATATTTGACTTCTACAATTACAGGAGGTGCTCAATTCAACTTTGAAAAGTAATACATAGATAATATGTCTTAAAATATGTATACATTTTTGGCATCCCAGTAGAGGTATATATAGTATATGTATATGTAAGCATTGTATGTGCATGCTTATTTGTAGTGTTATCTGTATTTCAACAAAGCCTTTGATTGCCTTTCAGAAGAGATGAGAAATTGTGGTAGGAGGAGTAACACAGTTAAGTACATTTAGCAACATGATCAAGTGCATTTACCATAGTGGCCAAGGGTATTTACCATAGTGGTTACCATAGTGCAGCTACTCTGGTTTGAAACCAAATTTTGTTCCTTGTATATCTGTGACTTTAGGCAAGTTGGCCTTCTTGTGCCTCAGTATCCCCAACTGTTGGGTATCCACTCATGTTGAGTGGTTCTGAGAATAGATGAGGTAATACATAGAAACCTCATCTGGCTTGTGCTATATTCCTATTGTAATGCCAGGACATTCACTCTGTTTTTTTCCAACATCTTTACCACCTGTTTAAGTGACTGTGAAGGTGACAAGTTTGTGGGTAGCATAAAGCTGAGCAGGCATATGACATTATCTGCTTTTAGAGACCAGTGTTGAACTAGGCAAAGATGGAGCATGTGCTTCCCTCATTGTTTGGTAGTAACATCTTTAGTTGTGTATGCTGGACTCTTAGGCGCTACCTGAATGTTTATGAAATGATCCAGTTAACACATTCAGTCATAGGCATTTTGTGTTTGTTGTTATGCTAAACTAATTTTTGATCTTAAAGGAACTTATCATATACTCGGCAATGTTAAAGCTTGTTGTCTGGGTACTGCTCTGTTTCATGCCAGGAAAGTCTTCATTATTGTCTTTCAAAGGCACTTGCAAGGCCTCTGTGCCAGATTCTGGGTCATAATCTTCCACTATTGGCCTATGGCTTTTTGGCTAACTCTTCATCCAGATGGGAACATCAATGAGGCCTCTGGGTCAGAATTAGCCCTTTTTTCTCATCATAACTTTGCTAATTGACTTTAGATTTAAGAGAAATGAGGACATACACTTTCTTTTTAAAAGAATATTGGCTGTATTGAGATTTACTTTTTACACCATAAACTCATCTGTATAATCATACAATTCAGTGGTTTCATTACATTCAGAGTTGCATAACCATCACCACAGTTGATCTTAGCATATCTTTCTGACTCCACTAGTATATTCCATCTGGTTGTGTATGAGGGTTCCAGTTTCTCCATATCCTAAGGCTTGTTATTATTTGTTATTTTGAGTATAGGTAGCCTAATGCCATGTTGTAGTTTTGGTATGTATTTCACTAATGCCTAATGATGTTGAGCACCATTGTATGTGTTTGTAAATCTTCTTTGGAGGAATGTCTACTTGGATCCTTTGCCATTTAAAATTGATTATTTTTCTTTTTTATTATTGAGTTGTGAGAATTATTTATATATTCTATGTACAAGTCTCTTATGAGATAGAGGATTTGCAAGTATTTTCTACAATCCTCTGTATGTCTTTTTACTTTTCTTGTAGCAGTATAAAACATTTTGATTTTGATGGAAAACACTTTATTTTTCTTTTGTTACTTGTACCTTTGGTGTCATATCTAAGTAGGGTTTGCTAATCAAGGCCACAAAGATTTACTCTTACGTTTTCTAAGAGTATTGTAGTTTTAGCTTTTACATTTTAGTCTAGACTTTATTTTGAGTTAATTTTTGTGTATGATTTGAGGAAGGAATCCCTTGCTTTCTTTCTGGGGAGCCTGTAATTTGGGTATAGACTAGACAGAGGGTACCCATGTGGCCAGCTCACAGTTAAAAAAAAAAAAAAAAAAAAAAAAGAACTTTAGGCACTAAGTCTCTGATGAGCTTCCCTGGGCAGATACATCACACACATGATATTGCATTTCCATTGCTGGTAGAAGAGGGCACTTGGTGTGACCCCATATGGAAGACAAGAGTACAGGAGCCTTACATGTATTCTCCCAGACTCTGCCCTTCTTCTCCCCTTATGATCCAGCTGATGACCTTACCACATGGGTGCAATAACTCTTAACCATGAGTACCATGAATACCATTCTTTGCTGGATCCCATGTCCTTCCAGCAAACATAAAATATTGACGTGGTTTCCCAACACAGGTTCTAATTTTGTTCATATGCATGTGGATATATAATTGTCCCAGAATAATTTATTGAAAGAGGATCAATACAAGTGAAGATAAATTTAACTTAGAAAATCTCAGGAACACCAAATGTCTTTGCCAGGTAATACATGCAGCCAATATATGGGCTAGGCTAGGAATCTCATAGCTAAATTCAAGACCAACATGCTTTACCCTGGGCCACTTTGTGATATTTACGTACTTTGTGTCTGGAATATTGTATGAATCCAAACACCTTCAAGTTTGCCAAATGCAAACTTCTTTGTATTTACCTGCTTCAAACTATTGTCCTCATGTATATGTAAAATGGAGCCATGGATATCTGATATTCATCATTCCAAATTGCTGATTAAAGATCAGCTATCCACTTAATCAACAAAGTTTATACATGGCTCTAAAATATATGTAAATATTATTTTTGTTTCTTTCGTGAAGGCTTTTAATTTTTTAACTGTGTCTGAAAACAGGTTTGGAGAAGCTTCATAAAAACTAGTGTGAGATACTTGAAAGTGCATGAGCTTTGGGTACAGAAGATTCACCATAAATGCAGTTCCTGATATTTACTAGTTATGTCCTTTGAATGATTGATTCCTCTGAGCCTCAGTGTCCTGCAGGATTGTTTAGAGGAATGTATGACATAACATTTATAAAAATGCCTACTATGTCATTTATCAGCAGGTTCTAGTTACTCAATAAATGGCTATTTAGATTGTTGTTAGGTGCTGTGGGTTCATGTCCAACTCAGAGTGACCCTATGTATAATAGAACGAAACACTATACAACACTGTGCCATACACAAAATCTTTTTATATTTGAGCCCAGTGTTGCAGCCACTGAATTTCTTCTCATTTTAGGTCACACCACATCAGCAAATTGAGGTCCCAGGGGCTTTAGTCCATTCCTGTCATTAAGGTTTATTCTACTTTGAGGAGGCAACTCTTCCCCAGTTGTTCTTTGAATGTCTTCTACCCTGGGTGGGAGGGGGGTCCCAAAATTTCCCAGTACTATATTTGACAATGCTTCATAGGGCTTTCAATGGCTAATTGTTTCCAGAGTGAGGTGCCAGGTCTTTCTTCTTAGTCTGTTTTAGTCTGGAAGCTCAGCTGAAACCTGTCCACCATGGGTGGCCATGCTGGTATCTGAAATACCAATGGCATAGCTTTCTGCATCACAGAAACACGCAAGCTCCCACAGCACAACAAGCTGACAGACACGTGGGGGACTGTTGAGGTAGTGGTATTAAAACCCTAGCTCTGTGACTTATTTTTATCTCTTGCATGGTCCCTTTTCTGATATCCCTATTTGAATATGCTTTGAGTCAGCCTTTTTCTCATAATGTTAACATACTCATTTCACCTCCTAGATAGTGCAGTTTACTTGAGCAATTTGAGAGTCTCTTTCCTCAGCTTTCTGGCTGTAATCCCAAGGGAACCCTGAAGGGTAGTAATTTGTCTTGAATCCAGGAAATACAGATGTTGAGGGATTTGTGGAATATATGTCTGCCTTCCTGCCTGAGCAGCTTAGGAGTTCTGCTGGTTATAAACATAGGCCAGAGGGGAAACTTCCTACAAGTATTCCAGCTCTCTATTAAGTCGAAGATTTCTTTGCCAAAGTGGAAGAGACATGGGGAGATTGAGTTTACATCCAGGAGCAAAAGATTGGTTGGAAAAAAGATGTGACATTAAGAGAAAAGAAAGGAAAAACTTATACCAATACAATTACAAATGCCATGATGCCTTGGAGGGGACTGAGGATGTTAATGACATTGATAATACTACTGATAATAATTAGTAGCTTCTATTGAGCATTTGTGTGATATGTGTGATATGTGCTTAATCATGCACTTATCCACTTAATAGGTACAAAGATTCTATAGAATAAAACAGCAAGTTGAGAGATTAAAGAATTTATTCCAAGGTCACATAGCTCGTAGATGGCAGATGGAAATGAATCCAGTGGCTGAATATTTCAACAGAAATATGTTTCTCTTATTCTGGATTGTGCCAAAAGACCTGAGAATACATGAAACCAATGAAATGCTTTACCATTTCCTCAGCTTTACCTATGGAACAAGGTGTTAAAACAATTACTTTTGGAGGAAAAAAGAAAAGAAATTCATAGATAGGCATATTTAACAGATGGTACAGTGTAAACAGATGACATGCAGAAAGCAAACTGCTGGACTCCTATTTTGATTTTATCTTTATCAGGAAAATGATCTTCAAATTGGAAAGGGTAGAATAAACATGATTAAGAGAAATTAAAGCCCAAGATAGAAGAGATAATGAGAGCTGCTAAAAAAATGCATTTAGGTCTCTTGGGCACGGAAAGAACTTGCAGATGTGGTTGTGGAACCACTTTAGATAATATTTTGGGAGTCAAGGAGAATAAGATGCCAGACAATTGTAAATAATTTCAATGAATGAGTTGCAGTTTGTAAGGAGAAAAATCATAGTTTAGGAATTACAAATGAGTGAGCTTCAGTTCCTTTCTGACGAAATTCTAGAGGCAGTATTAAGCAGATGATTGTTTAAAAAAAAGGCAGCAATGAGTAGTAGGAAGGAAAGGATTATCTAAGAACAAGTTCTTTCCTTGTTTGGATGGGATCATTAGTGTAATACATGGAGGGAATGCCAGATAGAGAGTGAATATTGATCTCAACAAGCCACTTGAGAGTCTCTCATGTCATGGACAAGATGGAGAAATGCAAGCTGGGCAATCATACAGTTCAGTGAGTTTCTATTTGCTGCCAACAGTTTTTAAAAGGGATGATGAGTGGATTGATTCACAGACTATGGCCCCCTGGCCAAACACAGCCCATTACTTGTTTTTGTAAATAAAGTTTTGTTGGAACACAGTTATGCTCATACATTTAGCTGTTGTCTGGCTGCTTTCATGCTAATATGGTAGGGTTGAGAAGTTGCCACAAAGACCATTTGGCCCATAAAGCCTAAAATATTTGCTGTCTGGTTCTTTACAGGAAAAATTTACTAACCCCTGATTTAGATAGGAGATTGGTTCTCACTCTGGCTTCACACTAGAATCATCTAAAATGTTTTTACTAAGGTCCTAGCTTCATTCTTCCTCATCCCTAAATCCCACCCCTCCCAACTGAGTCAGGATCTCCAAGATTGTGCCAGTCATGTTTTTAAAGAGCATGATTATAATATACAGTTAGAGCTGGAGGCCCTTGGCCAGGAGGAGGGTGCTAGAGGTAGCAAGGGGCCAGGTGCCATCCCATTCTTTCTATTAGAGCTCATGATATATTATCCAATCTCTTCATGGTAGAAGAGGAAGGGATTATCCTCCAGATGAAGGAGTAAGTACTGCAAAATTTCTGCCCTAAAGTAGCAAAAGGGTTAGGGTTTAGCTCAGTTGGTAGAGTGCTGCTCTGTGCTCTTTGTGGCCCTGAGTTTGATCCTCAGCACCCACATAAAAGGGAGAAGGACCTGGCATCCCACTCCTGATACAATCCTGAAACAATCTGCCATTGAAAACCCTATGAATACCAGAGAAGCACAGACATAGTGCCAGACATGGCACAGTGTTGGGGAGTGTTTCGTTCTGTTGTCCATAGGGTTGCTAAGAGTTGGACCCAACTCAACAGCACCTAACAAGAGCAAGGTAACAAGATGATGTTGGTTATAGTTAAAAATGCAAAACCCTACAGTTACATACCAGATGTCCCCTACAGAAGTATTGGGCAATGATTGAGCCTCACTGTGTTCCTGTGAACATGAGATAAGGGTTAACTGCGGACTCAACATTAGCTAATGTTGTTGTTAGGTGTCATCGAGTCGGTGTCTGACTCATAGAGACCCTCATAAGGTTTTCAATGGCTGACTGTTTCAGGATTGCCTTGGGAGTGGATTGCCAGGTCCTTCTCCCATCAACATTAGCTAATAGTATGATATAATCAAGAAAACCAAAATGAAACAAAACCAACAATCGCAACCAAGGCAATCTCAGCCTCTTTTTATGTAATTGGAGTAAAGAGCAAAGACAAAAGTTTTATTATACTCTGCTCAGGTCACATCACACCTGAGATGTCTGCTCTTTGTGAGTGAAAAATGCAGCTAATTCAGCTTTGATTCTCACCTAGCAGTGGTACTTATCAAGAGGCCAGCTTCAGTCACCATAGATAAGACAGTGAGATCTGTCTCTGAGAGTTGTTCCAGTGGAGACTGCATGACTACTGGTTGTTATTGTTGTTATTGTTAGGTGCCGTTGAGTCGAGTCCGACTCATAGCGACCCTCATAGGGTCTTCCATGGCTGACTGTTTCGGGATTGCCTTGGGAGTGGATTGCCAGGTCCTTCTCCCATTTTTGTGGTGCTGGGAATCGAACTTGGGACCTCAGAGACTGCAGAGCAGCGCTCTACCAACTGAGCTAAATCCCAGCCCATGACTACTGGTAGAGGTTAAAATTAAAAATACCTTTGGAGATTGTATTAAAGAGAAATAGAACCAGTAAGACAGATTACTATTTCTACCTCTATCTTTCCATGCAAGGAGATTTATATAAGGAATTGACATGTGATTATGAAGATCGACAAGTTCCTAGATCTGCAGAGTGAGCTGGTAAGCTGGAGACCCAGGAGAGCTGATGGTGTAGTTCTGGTTCAAAGGCTCACAGATTGAAACCATGGAAAAGCTGACATTTCATTTCAAGTCTAAAGGGAGAAAAGATTCGATGCTCCAGGTGCAGGCAGTCAGGCAGGAAGCACTCCCTTTTACTTGTAGGAAGGTCAGCCTTTTAGTTTTGCTCAGGCTTTCAACTAATTGGATGGGGCCCATCCACATTAAGAAACGCAGATTTCTATATTCAGACCGAAATGATAAGCTCATCCAGAAACAACCTCACAGGAACACACAGAATACTGTTTGATGAAATGTCTGGGTACTCTAAGGCCCAGCCAAGTTGACACATAAAATTAGTTATGATGGTCTAGTGTAACACCCTCATTTTATGGATGAGAAATCAGAAAGCAGAGTCTCGGAGGGTGTAACCTGCCCAGGGTCCTCCAGCTTGGTTCATGACTTAGGTCTCCTCAGTCCACAGTCCCATGCTCCTGCTCATTAGATGCAGAGGTTGTGCCAATGACCTGAATGGTCCTTTCCACCCTCAGGATTAGACTGTTAAAAGAAAGGGAAGAAACCATGCTTAGGAATGAAACCCCTAACCTGGACAGTGACTTTTTGATTACCTCTTGTTTCGGATTACCTCAGCATCTCTTCCTCATTACTGCAGAGACTTCAAAGCTACGCAAAATAAACTTTCTGTGCAAATTTCCCTGTCTCCACTTTTCTTCCTCTTGCTGCATTTCCCCACACCTTTTAACAGAAGTCCTATTCTTGAGGGAGTCAGGAATTAGTTGCTGTGCTTTCTAATTACTGTATTACAAGTGTGTTAAATAAGTCACTGAGAAGAATTGCATGTTGTAGGTATGCATGCCAATGAAAATGCACAAGGAGGCTGCAGGAAGATGTTAGCAAGTAGTAGTATCACTTTCCTGCCCTACTGAGACAAACCACTTTTGGGCGTCTTCTGTCTAGATATACAAATACTTATTTTTAGGCTCCAAATGATATGATTTAGTAATTGGACCCACCAACTTGAATGTTAATTTCTAAATGCACCCCTGGACTTGGAGTAGTGTGGGGCCAGAGTGTGTAGACACTCTGAAGGTTTACTGTTATCATGGCTCTTATGGATCTAATTCTAAGCAAGGACAGTTTTAAAAGGCATGATGTGGTCAACTGTAGATAGGCTCCACACAAACTGGGCTTGACAACTGTCTCCCATTGATCTTCTGTAAATCCAGGTGGTAGGAAGGTTGGAAAAGGGGAGCTGCTTCTGCCATATTTCTTCATAACATCACCAATTAAATTTTGTACATTTTAAAAAACAAAAATGAAAACTGTATTCTTCCCTATATGAAATGAATTCTAATACTGAAATTATATTTTATTTATTATTTATTTTGTGTGTGTGTGTGTGTGTGTGTGTACGGGTGTGGTACTTGGGGATTAAACCCATGGAGGGCCTTGCATATATTTTGCAAGTGTTCTACCACTGAGATGTACCCTCAGGCCATTTTTATTTTTTATTTTTTATTTTGAGCTGGGGTCTTGCTAAGTTACCTAAGCTGTCTCTGGCCTTGATCTCAAGATCCTCTTACCTCCACATCCCAAGTCACTGGGGTTACTGGCATGCACCATGTACAGCAATTTTGAATTTTTTTTTTTAATTAAAAGGTGTGTGCATCCCTGGATTAAAGCTCTGTGGCAGAACAAATTTAATTTGTGTGTGAACTATGAAAGCAAACAAACACAAAAATAGCACACAAATGAGAGAAGGAAATAAAGAATACATATAGCAAACTTGTCTGCCCTCCTTCCCCTATGCCCCACTCTGTGATTGAACATCCTGAGGCCCTTTGAAAATCCATTTGTGTTTTTTGTTGAATGCATCTCAGGTCTTGGAGACTCATAGCCTGGAGAAGTATTGATTGCATTTAAGGGTCCATTACTTAGGTAAACCAAATAATGTAACTGATCTTGGCTCTAATTGATCAAATCTCTCCCACAGTGTTGGAAAGATTGTAATCTAATTACTGTGGTTCCTGGTTTCTAAGGCGAAGGTTACATTTTGATGAAACTTAACCTATTTCAGCAGCCTCTTTATCTGGGTTATCTCTTCTTGAAACACACACACAATGGATGTTGTACATTCATGAACCCGGGGGTGCATACACATGCAGACACATGGAAGTCGTGTATCCTATAGAGTTCCCTGGGTTTTGGTTGTAACTCTATATTAAACATAGATAAAAAATATGAATTTTATTTAGTCTTTTCATTTGAACTTTTTGCAGCTTGGGAAAAGGGAGTGGGAGGATGCTACTGTCTAATCAGGTTCAATTCTAGCCTCTCTTGTTTCTCCTAACAAGCTTTGCCTCATCCTAATTCTTTCCTTTTCTAGAGATAGAAGTTCTATTTTCAGCACCAGAACATTGCAATGCAGGATGTTTGAAGACCGGAGTTGAAAGCTGCTGAGCTACTGATTTATCAGTGCATTGACTCCCCTAGTTTTAACTAGTTCTTCCCTGGCAACCTTCTGCATCTTCCTGGAGGGCATTGAATTGACCTAACTCATATTTTTGACCTTTAAAAAAATCTTTTATTTCCTTGATTAGACCTGGTCTATCCGTATAGTTAAAATCCAGGGCTGGGGGAGGAATAAATAGACATTCAAACCAAGCAGCTTAATATATACTTTTACCAACAGGGTAACTATATTTAATGCTTAACTGGTAATGTGCCCTAACTAGAACCTAACTGGTGACAATGGGTCATTAAGACACATAGCCTTGTATAGGTGTGTATAGGATATATAGGTATTTCTATTTGTTGCAAGTGGCTTTATATTTTATTTTAATCCTTTCTTAAAATATTTTGTCTGTTTTAGTTTCAAAATATGTATTTATTACCATATTATAAAAATAAAAACATATCATAATTTATTAAATTCACAGTAATTTGAAAAATGGGAGATGGACCTGGGCAACCCACTCCCAAAAATCAATCTGCCATTGAAAACCCTATGGACAGCAGAGAATCACTGACAATAGTGTTTCACCTGTTGTATGAAGGGTCGCTATGAGTTAGATACTGACTTGACGGCACCTAACAACAGCAATTTGAAAAAATCTTTGGTACTTAAAATGAAAATTACTTCTTGATATTTTTAACTGAAACTTTATTCAGTTATGGAGCAAAATAAAAGACAATAAAACATATTAAGTTTCAAAATTAGTATCAGTTTTTGCATGGCACTTTGGAACACTTCAGGCAGACAGGCTTTTTCTCTTAGTATATGAGTAAAATTGTAAGAGGCACTCATAAAATGCCTTTACTAAAAAGCATTATACATTCCCAAGAGGCATCTGAGGGTCTCAAGCCCTTGTCCTAAATCTGCAGCCACTTGGGAGCCAGGAAGCACAATCAGCTATGTCACTGACATCTTCATCTTTTTCATGTAATTCATTCAAAATTTGTTGTACAAACTTGAGAAATCAAGAGTGATTAGGCTTCATAGACATAGGAAATAGTTTAGATGCCATCTTTCAATGTTAGTGCTGTACGCATTATAATAGTGCATAAAAATAGAGGGATAGTAATTAAAAAAATAAAATTAACACACACACACACAAATAATATACCTGGTGACATTGGGTCACAGAGATCAGAGCCTTCTTGTACCACTTAGTGAATCAAAATCACACACACCCAACTTCCCAAAAGTAGGCCTAATTTTAGGAAGGTTTTGAGATGAGCATTTTCACAGAATTTGTGTGTACAAGGGGAACATAAATACACTGCTTGGGTCTGTTAGACCCATATGTCACTAGTTAAGTGTTAAAACTGATTGCCTGAGTGACTGGTTGAGGTGGAAGAAATGGGCTCTGCCATGGGAAGAAACCAGAAATTTAACAAGAAAATAACTTCCCCCCGAATTCCTAAAAATGACGTGGTTACTGGAAAGCTTTGTGTCACTCAGGAGGAGTGTGAGAGAGAAATTGAGTGCTTCTTCTGTCTGCGTGGGGGAGGACTGGAGCCAGGGAATTTAGGATTTGGCAGTCTTCTTAACGATCTTCCATGTCCTCTTACTGGCCCTTTGTTGTTTATGATGCTACCCTTATGGGGCTGCCCTTACACAGGCATCCTCTGGGAAGGTTGTTTCAGGATCAAGTGCTATGTGGAAATTACTGAATCTGGTCAAGCTCATCTGCATTTGTAGGACTAGCATGGAACTGTGAATGGATGTGGAGTGTGTGAACCCTCTTTTAGAGTTCTAGGGGACTTTTCTTGGTTAGACAAAATCCTCCATGCACTAATGTTTACTTTCCTTTAAGAAGATGTGCTTTTGTAAGTTCAGAGTACTGGGGAAAACATTGTATCTGTTTTTAACACTTACAAATCTTTTTCTTGTCACTGTTCCTTTAATAATACAATGTAACAATGATTTAAGTAGCATTTGTATCAGGTATTATAAATCAGCTAGAGATAATTATACATATATAATGTCATTTTGTATATGGGCCTTGAGCATTCAAGGAATTAGATATCTCAGGGGTCCTAGAACCAATCTCCCATGAATACTGAAAGAAACTGTCTTAAAATTAAATAAAACACTCTTTACAGATACATCTTTTCTTAGTAGTACAGGAGCTCTTACCTAGGATGGTAGGATGCCTGAGTCTTATATAAGAATGTCTTAGCTGCTCTGGGGCACAGATTGTTTGTGAGGTCTAGAAGACAAGATGAATAGAATGTACTTCAGGGGAGTGTTGTGAGTAAATGTTTGTTTTGAGAGGGGACTATGAGGCCATTTGCAAGTGTAGTGCTGCCATTTTAATAGGTTCACTATTAATGCCCAAAAGTTGATGTTGGGAATAGTAGTAATGTTTCTCATAAATCATATGGAAGAAGTTATATGGGGGTTACTCCTGAATTGACCTCTGACTTTACCCATGGGATTACTTACATTTTCCTAGTTTATGATTTAAAATAATCCCAAGCTTGTAGAAAAGTTAAGAAAAGTGAACATGGGAATACTCCCCACCCCCATTTACCAGCTATTTTTCTACACTCGCTCCGTAGCTCTTTGTTTTCTGGACATTTGAAACAATTTTGCATATCTGCCCAGTTCATCTCTATTTCGGGTGTATCTCTGGAGGATTCATTTGCTCTGTGAGCTGGGCGTGGTGGCTCATGCCTGTAATCCCAGTGACTCAAGAGGTAGAGGCAGGAGGATCTTGAATTCAAAGCCAGAGACAGCCTGTATAACTTAGCCAGATCCTGTCTCAAGATAAAAAACTTAAAAGTGGGCTGGAGGTGCAGCTCAGTGATAGAACACTTGGAAAATATGTGCAAGGGCCTGGGTTCAGCCCCTAAGTACCACAAAAAAAAAAACACAACTAACCAAAAAAAACCTCTCCAACCAAACAAAAAGAATTCATTTATTCTTTTACCACTAAAACACCAGCAGTTTTCACCTAGTCTACAGATGTACTACTCTGGCATCCAATCCTGTCTGATCTTGGAAGCTGACCAGAGTCGGGCCTGGTTAGTCCTTGGATGAGAGACTGCCTGGGAATACTTGAGGGCTGTATATTTGGCGGAAGGACCTGGCAACCCACTCCCCAAACAATCAGCCATCAAAAAC
This sequence comes from Pedetes capensis, assembly GCA_007922755.1. NCBI lineage: Eukaryota > Metazoa > Chordata > Mammalia > Rodentia > Pedetidae > Pedetes > Pedetes capensis. The sequence continues at coordinate 17,730 of VMDO01004654.1, read as the reverse complement.
CCTGTGAATAGCAGAGAAACACTGACATAGTGCTGGGCATGGCACAGTGTCAGGGAGTGTTTCTTTCTGTTGTACATAGGGTTGCTATGAGTTGGACCTAACTCAATGGCACCTAATAACAAGAAGTTTTCACCTAGATTTAGCTCAGTTGGCTCTGAACTCTCTGAGGCCCTGGGTTTGACCCCCAGCACTGCAAAAATGGGAGAAGGATGTGGCGATCTACTCCTGAAGCAATCCTGAAACAATCAGCCATCGAAAACCCTATATAGAGTCACTAAGAGTCAGACCCAACTTGATAGCACCTAACCACAAAAACAGACTAAGGTCTGTATTCAGATTTTCCCAGTTGTTTCAGTAATTGTCTTTGTGGCTGGTTTTCTTTATAAAGCCAGAATCTAATCATTAATTCCACATTATGTTTAGTGTTTACATCCTTCTAGTCTCTTTTTAATCCAGAATGGTCCCTCAGCCTTTTCATTGTCCATAGTGACATTAACTGTCTTGCAAAGTCCAGACTGGTTCTTATGGAATGTCTCACAACTCTAGTTGTTTCCTCCTAGAAGATTCAAGAATATCACATGAGGGCAGAGTGGTCTTCTTGCCACAGCCCGTCTTCCTGCCACACATGGTACCCTATCCTGTTGGTAGTAGTGTTCATTTCTTTGGCCATGTGGTTAAGGTAATTTCTACTATCTTTCTCTGCTGTAAAATTTGTACTTTGCTTTTGTGGTTAAAGAGTTGAGATCAGATAAATATTGCATTCTCCAATAATCTTTCCCAAGAGTTCTAATGCCTATTGATGACCTTTGCCTGGATCAGTTACTGCATTGGTGGGTCCTGTGCCCAATATGCAACCCCTTCCCCAAAGTGATTGTACATGAGATATCAGAAAAATGCCTCTAAGGAAAAAAAAAAAGCTATGTCCTTTCATTTTAAAAAATTGAAATTTGCTTTTTATATATTTACAATAGGACTTTTAAGTAAAATTTATGAATCTGAATATCAATAAATAAAAATGTTTATTTTGAATATAGACTTTTAAAATTATACATGCATTTCTAAATTTTGCATATAATATCTTAAAAACTGAATTAAAGTTCTTAAGAGGTAAATTATGGTTGTATTAACTTTTTGCAGTATTTGGAAGAGGAGTGGAAAAATGCTTAGAGGTTATGAGTGAGAAATTTCCATGTAGGTTTCTCTCCATAGAAATACCATCAAAGGGGTTTATGGAATAGTGAATTTTTTTTTAAAGTAATACTCATTTGTGATGAATGGGTTTAACTAATTAAATCGTATACTTCCATAGTATGTTACATATAAAACTAGACTAGGAAATAAATATAATTAAAGTAAATATGCCCTTCTAATTAGTAATTGTTTCTGCCATTTTAAGCAAATTTTAGAGTCTCAGAGAGCTGCTCCACTATAAACCTAATAATGAAGCTCGGGATAACAGGTGTAAATTAACACAATGAAAAACATTTACACTGTAACATGCTAAATTAAAAATGGCATTAACAAGCCCCATTTTCAAATTCTTTATAATTAACATTTGTTCAACCCAGAGATGAATAAGTGTAGTACATGGCAAATGTCTTTATTTATAGCTTATGATATTTTCATGGCTTTATCTTTGTTAAATTGTAAACAACAGAAATGCATTCCTTCTTAAAATATGTCATGTTTATGTAATCTCTGACAAAGGGTAAAACATGATATTTACTGGTGTCATTATTGTGGGTTAATATGCAGGTATGCCATGAGAACGTGGTTGGTGGTAAAGCTTGACATGAAATATTGAGAGTGGGCTGAGTACAGAGATACACAGGTACATTGGTAATAACATCACGACATGATAAAATATTAGGATTCCCTTGAGTGCTCCCCTCAATGCACATATGTGGTTTTAAGTGCCTTGAATCAATGTTTGTTTCTGCAAATAAATATTATCTTAAAGGCTTTCTTTTATGGCGCTAGTTAATATAAACTAGAAAGCAGAGAATAGTGGAAACAGCTTTGCAGCTTAATTTGTCACAAAGGACATGATGCTTTACTCCTTACAGAGAATTTTGTCAGTATACTAATGACTAAATGGAGAATTTAAGCATTATTGCATTGATAACTGTTGACTGAGACATTAGATTTATTTTTTAACTCGATTTTAATCGCTCCAACTGGATTTTTAAAAAAAGAATGTTTAAATTTTATTAAAAGTATATATCTTCTTGATATTATTTATTATAAGCATACATCTTTTTGATACAGTGTTTTTTGCGACTCTTAGGGGTTGAACCCATGGCCTCGCACATTCTTTGCAAGTTCTGTACCAGTGGGCTAGAACCTCAGCCCCCCCCCCTTTTTTTTTTTTTTTTTTGCGGTACTGCGGGTTAAACCTAGGGCCTCACGCCTACATGCTTTGCAAGTGTTGGACCACTGAGCTGTACCCCCAGCCCATTTTTTTTTCACTTTTTGAGACAGGGTCTCGCTAAATTACGTAGACTGCCTCTGGTCTCGAACTTGCGATCCTCCCGCTTCTGCCTCCTGAGCCGCTGGGATTACAGGTGTGCGCCACCACGCCTGGCCAGCCCATTTTTTTATTTTTTATTTTAAGTCAGGATCTCACCAGGTTATACAGGCTGCCTCTGGCCTTGAAATCACAACCTTTCTGTCTCTACCTCCCAGTTTGCTGGTGCTACAGGCATGCACCACTGCTTCTGGGGATATTGTATTTTTTCACAATGAGATAACTTATTTTCTTATTTAACTGACAGTATTATGCATATTCATGGGGTACAGTGTGATATTTCCATACATACAGGGGGTGCCAAATATGTATACACATTTTAAGAGAGGAAAAATGGTATTAAAATTGTAATATTCAATATATACTGATAACAAAAGATGAATACAAGTCATATTTGACTTCTGCAATTACAAACAGTGCTCAAAGTGGTTACCATAGCAGAAGAAGCAGGATTCCTTGCTGTGTGAGACCTGGGTCTTCCCTTGTGTGTATCATACCCAGTAGTGTGTGCCTCAAACATCATGAATGTGTGCAGTTGTTAGGCGTGTTGAAGGTTCTGTTGCATACCACTCACACCTTCATTGTTGTTTACGTCTGCAGTGGTCTTGAATTTCAAATACCATTTCAAAATGGTTTTGTGCTCCTTAAACAATGGAGCTGCTGCCACTTTCTTTGACTGTCCTACCTGTCACATGGTGGTGCTCGCATTCATTTGGTTAATGCTATCTTTTCAGTGACTGTCATACTATACATTTCCACCATAAATTAAACTTTGAAAAGTGGTACATAGATAGCATCTCTTAAAATGTGTATAAAGTTTTTATGGATTATACTTTAGTAGTTCAAAATAGTTCAAGTTTTTTCATCTGGATCGTTTGGGATTTATCCTAGAGTTAAGAGGATGGTAAGGTTATAACGTCAGGGTCAGTTTTGGGCCCTTGAGAATTGTGAGATTCATCAACTCACAATATTGGAAACCCACAGGCTTGTTGGGAGATGTGAAAGTAAAGAGGTTGTTGCCTTAGTCTTCCTTCAGTGCTCAGGAAGAGGCAGTCAACAAGGGGAGGACTGTATAAATAATGGAATTTGAGATCACTCAGATGGATAATTGGTTTTTCAAATAATAAACCAATGACAAATACTGTAAGAAATTCACTGTTTCAAATAGAGTATACTGAGCATGTTTTAAGGGGAACATTACTTGTACACATAGCATTTGTACCTCCTTTATCTGAGACTGCTTTCACTGATGTTGGGAATGCTGTCCCATACAGTGGCCACCAGCTATATGTGGCTACTGAGTGCTTGAATTGAGGCTATCAGGACTAAAAACTGAGTTTAATTTCATTTAATTTTAATTAACTTAAATAGCCACATATGGTCAGGAACCTCTGTAATGGAAGGCATAGGTCTTTATAGATTAAGTCTCCATTATCTGAAATGCTTAGGACCTGAAGTGTTTCAGATGGATTCAGAGTTTTTCAGATTTTGGAAAATTTGTCCAGATTCCAGTTAAACATCTCTCATCTGAAAATCCAAAATCTAAATATTGACATCATGCTTAAAATATTTCGGATTTTGGAATGTTTTGGATTTCACATTTTCAATTAGGTGCTCAATTTGTACTTTTAAAATCTTATTTTAAGCATGCAGCATGTGAAGTACATAGCATACATACATTAGTAATTCTGTTATTCCCATTTTACACATCAAGAAAGGGTTGAGTTTCTTGCCTGAGGTCATGGATTAGTAGGTGTAGATGCTATTGAAAGTTAGCAGTATGTATATTTTGAAAGGTCTCCCCTAAAGTGATGAGTATTTATTTATACTCTTGAAGGGGGGACATTTAAGGCAGCTCTTAGCAGAGCACTAGATGTATTGTGAGCTGTAGTTCTCATTATTAACAAGTAAATTTGTCTGAAGCTGCCTGGCTGTTTTCTATGCTTCTTAGAGGCAGAACAAGAGCATTGGTAAAAACATGGCTGTTGCTTGTGGATGGTAACTGCTGCTGTTCAGATGCTCTGAAGCTCATCCATTCTTGGTTTTCCTTGGTAATTTCAGTCTTCTCTGGCTGCTACTGGCCCTTGAGGAAAGAAAATAGCCAATCAGGCAGAATGATTCAGAATGTGCCCGAAAGCACAGCAACTTGGGAGGCTGAGGCAGGAGGATTGCAAGTCTGAGGCCAGAGGAGGCCTCCGTAACTCAGGGAGACCCTGTCCCAAAATAAAAAATAAAAAAAGGGGCTTGGGGTGCACCTCAGGGGTAGGATGCTTGCAAAGTATGTGTGACGCCTTGGAATCAACCTGTGAGTACCACACCAAAAAGCCAATTTCTCACTCTGCCCATACTCCACTTCTACTGCCATGGCCTGTCCTCCTTCCCCTTCCTTTTGGCCTCCTTTTGGACTAGTGCTGTGATAGCTTCAAGTTTAAGGAGGGGACTGGTGGGCTGATTGTGGTGAAGAGGTCCGTAGGAACCTCTGTTGATAAGATTGAAAATTATCCCCTGGGCTACAGCTCTTCGTCCTAGGGCCAACTGCTGCCCTGTTAGATTCCCTCCAGCGCACTTCCCTCTACCTCTGCAGGACTGCTTCACTGCTAAGATGTGGGTCTGACCTGCTGTCCAGACAGACAGCAGTGGACTTGCCTTAGTGTTTAGAAAGGCTCCACCAGGCCTCGGAATGGGCAGTACTGTTTTCTTTTCCTTCTTTGGCACACATGTAGATTATAAGAGATACGGACATCAACTACTCCCACACTAAATATCAAATATCACCCTCTGAGATTCAACACGTTTATATTGAATACTCAATTTTACGCCATGCTGATTGTCCATTGGCTAGTGAACTGGCAACCATCAGGCCAGTCTGCAGAGAAAAAGGCAAGACGGTATTTGTTTTTACTTACTGCCCTGGAAATTTTATTTTTTAGCTGTTGACTACTGCAGTAAGTCAGGAATGTGAACTTGTATTGAGGTCCAAGATTCAAAAAAACTTTGAAAAAGACCTTGAGATTTGTTGCACTTTGTAGTTCAGAGAGACAAATCTAAAGGAAGAGAAAGGTGTATTCTGAATAAGTGTAGTGTTTTCATTCCAAAATTTTTGCTTTGTATCATTCACAATACTTGTATTTTTAGTGGGCAGAGGCAGATGAAGACAGTAAGCTATTTCACTCAAAACAAGTAACTGGACACAGATATAGAGCTATCATTACTGTCAGTAAATGAGTGTTTAGTCTATGTGAGAGAATCCTGCTGGGTGCTGAGAGAGGGCGGAAATGAGGACATGGATTCTGTCCTTCAGGTACCGATGGAGTGGTAATCAAGTACCCAGGCACTTTTACGCAAGGTAAGGTAGAGAGAAGGGCAAAGTCATAGCTCTTAGATGTGTTCAGTCCTGGCCCTGTGGCTGGATAGGGTGGAAGGAAACTGCCATGGTGAGATCTGATTACCAGAGTCAGAGATGCTCAGGTGCATGATCATGAAAGCTCAGAGCACAGGAGCTCTTAGGGGGCTGGCCTAGGTTAAAGATACCGACAAAATAATTCTGGCAGTGAATTTAGATGTGGATGAACTTCACAAGGAGCCACAAATATAGAAATGGAGTCTGGGCTTCCTTGAAAAATGAAAACACAAAGGCCTCAACAACAACTATTAAAAAAAAAACATGATTTATTATTTCAAGCCAGGTCATCATGCTGGTTTCACAAGAGTTTGTGAAAATGGATGCACATAAATAGGGCCTTTTACAAACTCATGATGAAGGAGAAAGATCTCCAGGGTTGCTGGCTGCAGTAGATAGCAATAGTAAAAACAATTGCTCTTTGTTGTATGTTTTTTTTTTTAAGTTTTATGTTCTAGTGCCCTGTTAGAAACTCTTTTTGAATGCAGTTTTTTTTCACCTATGTTTCATTTCTCTGAAAGTAAAAATTAAACTGCAGTGAAGCTATTTTGCACCTTTTTCCATGTCACAGTCTTCCCATATACAGAATTCATTTTGCATGGAACCAAACCAAATTTTTCCAATTCCTGTCCTTATATGCAGCAAAACCTTGCTTTTTTGCATACGACTCCCAGCCTGGGAACAGCACAGTATTGCTGTCAAGAGAAGACTCTTGCCAAGGCAACAGGGAACATGCATCCCACACTGTCATCACACCTGCCCTTCCCACTTGAGGCTGAGGCCACAACTTTTTTCAAAGCCAGTTGATACTCTTTTGAAGGAATCTGATTCTTTGGCAGCTCCACAGGCATAATCTTGGTCGCTGCAGAGTTTCTCCTGCATTTATCACATGGTTTTGATATTGAACAAATTCCTGGCATTTTCATGTCCCAGTTTCTGGGCATGAAAAATGTGAAAAAGCTAAAGTCTGTTGCACTTGTAAAACATCTTTGAAGTTTTTAGAGATAAAAAAATCTTCTTCCCACTTAAAAAAAATTTCTTCTGAGTTGTGTTTTACCTACATTCATGGATGATTTTTCTACTGCTTAATTTTAGTATCCATATATCTGGTGCTTATACTAGAGAGACATACCAGTAGCAATTATAGATAAATGTTCTCTAAAAATATTCACCAAGCAACCTAAAATAACATTTTAAGGTTCTCTTAGTTTAAGTATTTTAGAATTCACCAGTTTTTATTGAGCAGCTATGAAGTTCCAGGTAGCATGTGTCATATCAGACACTATGCTAGAAAGCTCATCAAGTTCTTCATTCTCAGACCTCAGAGAGCCTTCTCAGCATAGGTGTGTTGGTCCTTCTTATGTTCCTGTAAGAAAATATGTAAGGCTGGAGACAGTCAGGTATGGTGGCACACGTCTGTAATCCTAGCTAATTACGAGGCTGAGGCAGGAGATTTGCAAGTTTTGAGACCAGTTTGGGCAACTTACCAAGACCCTGTCTCAAAATAAAATAAAAAGGGCTTCAGGTGTAGCTCAGTGGTAGAGCACTGCTTAATAATGCATAGTGCCCTGGCTTCAACCTCCTAGCACCACAAAAAAAAAAAAAAAAGAAGAAGAAGAAGAAGAAGAAGAAGAAGAAAAAGAAGAAGAAGAAGAAGAAGAAGAAGAAGAAGAAGAAGAAGAAGAAGAAGAAAAGGGGCTTTGGCTCACACATTTGGAGGCTGACAGTCCAGGCTTGCAAGGCTCCAGCTCTGGTGAGATCCCCTCTGGCTGTGTCACATGTTGAGGAATGGATTGTGGTCAGAGCATGTGTAAGAAGAAGATCACATAGTGAGACAGGAAGCCAGAGTGAGGGGAGACAGTGGGCTTGCTTTTTCATAGCAGCCACCTCCAGAGAGCTAACCAAGAGGTCCTATGAAAACCTCACCAATCTGTTCTGAGGGTGGCACTCCCAGTGACCTCAAAATCTCCCACTAGACTCCACCTCTTAAAGGTCCCCCACCGCCTAACATTGGTGCACCAGGGACCAAGCTTCCAACACATGACCTCTTGAGGTACACACTCAAGCTATATCCAAACCATAGCACCAGGTCATAGCATTTCCACATAGCTTGTCTTTATTTTATTAAATAATTTTTTTCATGTTGGATGAATTTGGCTAACTTTGATTACTTAATCATAACTTAGTATGCAACTGCTAAATATTTTTTTGTGTGTGTGTCTTGGCTGTTTGTCCGTCAATTTCTCAGTCATTAGATACCTCCAGGGGATGGGTCACTATGTCTATAACTTGCTTCATGCACCTTGTAGCACATTATCATGTGTTAACAGATGCTTGTTATGAACCTTTTGTGTGCTGGTTGGAACTGTGTTCTTAACAGAGCTTATGTTTTGTTGTTGTTGTTGGGTGCTCTCGTGTCAGGTCCAACACATAAGGGACTGTTCAACAGAATGAAACACTCCCCAACACTGTGCCATGCCTGTTACTATGTCAGTGCTTCTCTATTACTATGTCAGTGCTTCTCTGTTATTCATAGGGTTTTCAGTGGCTGATTGTTTGGGGATTGCTTTGGACATGGATTGCCACAGCCTCCCATTTTTGTGGTTTTGGGGATTGAACCCAAGGCCTCAGAGAGTGCAGAGAAGCATTCTACCAACCGAGCCAAAATGACTGATAAAAACAAGACATTTCAGATTGAAATATATTTGTTGTAGAGAAAATGAGGTGGGTGACGAGGACATGACAGAGAGTGATTGCAGAGGGAGGACCACTCACTGGAGTGGCCAGGGAGGTCCATGATGAGAGGACTTTTGACCTGAGATCGGAGAAGTTAGCCATACAGAGGTTTGGGGGAAAAGCCTTTGAAAACAAAGGAAACAGCAGGGCCAAGGGCTGTTCTCCTAGCCAGTTCAAGAGACAATGAACAAAAGAAAGAAGGCCAGCGTTGCAGGGACAGGATGAATGATGATGGGTCAGGGCAGAAGGTTGCAGAGGTTGTCAGATGGAGAGGAATGGATACGATGGGCTTATAGAGAGGACATGGTGGCGGCAAGATCTTAGAGGGCCTTGAAGGCACGGTGATGAGTTTGACATTTATTCTGAATGCAGAGGGAAGCTATGGAGAGTTTAAAGCAGCAAAAGAATATGATTTTGTTAACACTGCAGGATTACTCAATACATATGACGATAATAATATTGAAAGTCTGCATAGAATTAATACTCAGTAATACCCTGTATACTTGCTATGATGTGCATATCCCTTCTGTATGTTTGGTTGCAAGCTAAAAGAAATGTTTTATGCAAAATGAGCCAGTGAATTATATCTCTCTGTGTTTCTAACAATATTCATCATTTGGAGAAGATATATGCAGTTTTATCCATGTGTGGGCATAAATTGTTCATTTGAATAGGGCATGCCAATTTTAGCTAAGGTCTCTTCTTAATTTTGATTGTGTATCCCTTGTGGCTACATGTCAAACTGTGACATATCAGCACAGGCCAACCTGGATTTAATGAATAGGAAACCATGGAATGTATATGATCTGGGGGCACATGGGGGATTTTCTAATGCCAATTCCAAGGATAAGTGGCACTGAGGTTATTTGATTAATTGGACAAGCACAAGCTCTTACTTCAGCTTCCTGCCTGTCATCTACCTGAACACAAAACACTGAAGATTTGGTGACTTAGCACTACAGAACTGAAAATCAGGATACTTTTATTTTATTTTTGCCATTAACAGAATATTTTGCTTAGCATGACACTGTCTTTTAGATAAGCTTGGAAAATGCTTTGCATATAATCTTTACTTACATTTGAGGTCTTTTCGAAGGTGTATGTCCAAAGTATTGCTCCCTCGAGTTCAGCAGTGGCTAAAGCCTGTAGGAAGCCAGGTGCCCTGTTTATGGAGGAGGAAGAGTATCGTGCTGAGGAAGGCTGTACTGAACATCTTTGCTGAGTTGAGATTTGTAGAGCCATCAGTCATATACAATTTTGATCTTTGTGAGATTATGCATTTGCACACTGTTTGGGCTCTGTATTGGCTTCCTTGGGAAGACCTGGAGACCTGTGCTGGCTTAACTACCCAGTGATGAAGAAGAGGCTGAAACCCTGATGGTAGTTAGACTGTGCTGGCTGTGAGCCCCAGCACCACCTGCCTGATGGGGATGATGCAATCTTTGGCCTGAAGTGCTGATGTTGGGGGTATTCACTTGTCTCCTCCAAAAAGAAAAGAAATATAGAGTGGGAGAGGTTCCCTACTGGTAACCCAGACACTCTCACCACTGTTAGGGAGATCCACTACTAAACTCATTGGAAGCTAGTGCATTTTTAAAATTCTAACGCTTGATGACTTTTAAGAAGCTCAGTAATAAAATTTAGGGGCAGTTGAGACAAAGGTAGATCCTGATAGATCCTATTCTACAGATTTTAAGGTGTTGTTATTAGTACCAGTTTTTCTTGTGTTGCATCATGAACAAACTGCTTTTTAATTTGAACAATGTTTTTACGACTGGGATTTAGCTCAGTTGGTAGAGCGCTGCTCTGCAGTCTCTGAGGTCCGGAGTTCAATTCCCAGCACTGCAAAATGGGAGAAGGATGTGGCAACCCACTCCCAAGGCAATCCCGAAACAATCAGCCATTGAAAACCCTATGAGGGTCGCTATGAGTCGGTCACGACTCGACAGCACCCAACAACAACAACAACAATGTTTTTACAGTGCTGGAGTAATTCTTTATCTTCTTAAAAGTTGTTACTTTGTCTTTTTGAAAAAGGCTTATAGGTTAGGCATTATTATGCCCAACTTAAAGTTGAAGATACTGATTATTTTTCTGTGGTAGATATGTGGCAAGTTATGGGACTGGGTCTCAGCCCAGGGGTGCTGACACTAATAACACCACTGTTCTACCACCATTTCATGCTGCCTTTCAGAGTTTACAGGAAGAAATTGCTAAATGCAAAAGTTAGTAAAGTTTAACTTACTCTAGTTTTTCAGGGAGGCATAGGAAAGTAAGTATTAGTCTAGAGTGTCAGGATTTCTTTTGTACTGATTAATTGGGAAATTCAAGTTGATCAAGAAACATCTGTCTTTATGATTAGCTATTTGTGTTGACATTGAAGTGTATCTTTCTTTTAAGAATTTATAGCCTAGATTTTGATGAGATTTCATTTTTGCCATATTTTGTTGAATGAAGGACCCTTCAAAGGGTACTTGAGTTGGATGGGTTGGTAAAGGAGGTAAAGGGTAAAGAGAGACTTCAAAAAATGTCCTTATAAACTTTATTTAAAAAAATTTAAACTGAAAACTCTGTCACATTCCTTTTACTTTAAAAAATAATATAGTCAAGGAAGAAAAGCAATGCATTCTTGCCACAGTATATGACAGACTGAATTTAGAGCACAGGTGAGTCTGGTTTTAGTCTTACAATAGTAATACCAATAGTCTTAGCACCAATTGTGGGGTTCCCCTGGAGCCCTAGCTCCTTGTTCTCCTTGGAGGGAGCAGCTAAGTGAGGCTGTCTCCTCTCAGAGGGGTTCATTCCATCTCTGCTCAGTCTGATTTCTCAGCCAGTCTATCTCAGCATTTTCATTTCTCCCACTGCTAATAACTAGAAAAAGGATCCTTAGTGTTGTTTTCTCTCTGCCCCTTAAGGACAGCAAGGAGGTTTCCAGGAGCGCTCGGAGCTTCCAAAGCTCAGTGATATAAAATGCTTTCATCTCTGTTGGCTGCTCTTTTTCTCGGAGCAAAGGAATCCTGCAGTCTTTGAATCAGAGCTCTTTCTTTGGTGTACTATATGAGGGACTCAGAGGAAGTGGAATTCCAAGTAATTTGTCACATTTTGTTTCTTTAAGAAGATTATAGTACTTATCTAAGAATGGAAAATACAAGTGGACCTGATAGGAGGTGGGAGGGGATCAGCTGTGGGGGCTGAGGTTGGGGAAGGGAGGGAGGGAAAAGGGAACAATGCAGAGGGGTAAAGAGGGAGAATAAAAACAACAAATACAGGCAGCAACTATATGAATATATTAAAAAAGTAATAAACAAGGGAAGAAAAAAAATCAATGAGTGTATAATCCATGGTTGTATATGATTCTCATTACATATTAATTAAAACTCCTGTTTTTTCTTTTCTTCTTTAGTTTATACTGTTCTGAAAAATATCTAATGTGAAGAATATGTAAGAAAAACTGACTTAATAGTTGCACAATGGATATATCAAATGACTTATTACTCTGTACCCCACTAACATTTATAAATAAAAACTATAGTCTGATGGGGAAGGTGGTAAGCAATGATTGTCATAGTGCTTAGTAACACTAGGCAAGCAGAGGGTCTAACTAAATTACAAGTTTAGAATGGCCCTGCAGAGAAAGGAAGAGGAGCAGATGTGGGTGGGCAGGTCTTCTGGTCAAGAAAGAAGGGTTCCTGTGGAAGGGTGTCAAGGGTTTTGAAAAGGGGGAAGGTTATAAGTCATTAAGGTTGATGACCCTCCAGATAGAAAGGATGACATGCACAGTTTGAAATGGTTGGGAATTTGGCAGGCTGAGGTAGCAGGCCTGTCTTGGAGATTTCTAAGAAATAGGATGTTTAACATGGAAACTTTATTTCTCATACATTTATCCAGTACTCCTCCTAGTGAGACATTAAGTTAGGTGCAATGGAAAACAAGAATAGGTTCCTGTTTTAGAGAGAAAGTGAAAACTAGTTTGTACTAGATGTGAACACAAGATTCCTGAGACAGAGAAGAGGCAGCAGGCCGTGAGGGGCTGCATGCCAGAGGACGGGACTTTGCAAGCAGAGCCAGCCAGGAAGCAAGATGTGGAAGGAGATACAGAACAGGAATTTCAAACAGATAAGAAGATGAACAAATGTGTGCAAATGTAAGAGGACTTGATGCACTGGGGAGCAGTCTTGGAAATCCAGAATGTAGATGGCACTCAGGAGGGTAACTTGGATAGAGCTCATAGGGAGACAGGTAGGTCAAGGAGCCTTTTGTGTAATATGAAGAATTCTAGACATTAAGTCAAGTAGAAAATACTTGAAGGAGCATGAATTTTGATAGAATAGCTACTAGGAAGTCCTGGCATATTTTTGAGCACAAAAGTGATAGAATGAAGGTGGTATTTCATTTACCTAATTAAAATTTTAAACACTCCTATAGTTTATTTTTCATTATAAAAGTAAAATAGATTAATTTCAGGAAAATTCAAAAGCAGAAAAGTTATAAAGAAGAAAAGAAACATGTTGCATAGTCCCATGATCCATAGATAACAAATTAAATCATTTGTTATGTGGCAGATTTATCTATGCTTCTGTGTATCCTAGGGAAAATCATAGGAGTCAGGACGGTTGCCCAGCCTCCTTGCCCATAGCTGTGGGTCGTGTGATGCCTTTCACTGGCACTCTCCAGTGTTTATAAAATATGGGAGAAATAAAGTCCACACTTTGTTTTTATTGTCAGCTTGCAGAATGCTCGAGATCCTTTACTCTTTTTTGTGTTTCTATAAAACACTCTTTGCTCTGTACAGCCCTTCCCTCTTATATATTGACATTTGTGTGTTGCTTTGGGGGGAGGGGTTATTGATATCTTTGGATTTTTTTTTTCAATTTGAGGACAATTTAAGATAATTTGATTGATTCTGGAGGGCTAGAATTCTGGAAAGAGTGAGCTAAGGGTCCAGGAGGTGTGTTTGGTTAAAATCTGTGGGAGTGAGGCCAGGCAGCCACTTCAGCAAGGTGGGGAAGCAGGCAGGGCTTAAACATGCTCATTCAGCTCAGGCATCCTTGGGCACCTCCTCCAGATCCTTCTGTCTCACACTTCTTTGCAGAGGAGGGCTCTGTTATCTCTATCTTTTCCTCCTCTTTCTCTTCCCTTAATGACTTAGTGAAGTGACAAGGTGTAAAGACAAGTTTTCCAATTTGAAGCATCAACTTTGAAAGTCTTTCTTTTAATTGTGTTGTTTCAGAGTCTACCTACAACAGGAGAAACACTATTGTTTGTGCTCCTGTGCTATTCATTGGGTTTTCAATGGCTGATTGTTTTTTGGGAGTGGGTTGCCAGGTCCTTTTCCCAAGCCTACAGCACCTGGTGTTCCCAGGCAGTCTCCCATTCAAGTACCAACCAGGCCCAACCCTGCTTAGCTTCTGAGATCTGACAGGATTGGACACCACAGTGCTATGACTGCAGGCCTCAGAATCTATAGAGACCCAAATAATGACATAACAAAATCCCCCACAAAACTCCTCAAGATTAAAGTTGAGAGTAATTTTCTAGACCTTTTGGTAGTCTCTCTCTCTCTCTCTCTCTGTTTCTGTCTCTATCTCTTTCTGTCTCTCCCTTCCTCTCTCTCTTTCCTCTTTCTCCTCTCTTTTTCTCCTTTTTTTCTCTCTCTCAGTTATATGCCAAATAATGATGATTTAGTCAACAGACTGATTATGTGATGGTGGTCCCATAAGATTATATTAGCTGTAGTGGTCATAGTTTAAGTACACTCTTTGATGTTGACATAATGACAAAATTACCTGATGATGCCTTTCTCAGAATATCATCCCAATTCTCTGCATTAAAATATGTGTGTTCATATTTGACCCTTCCTCCTATATTTGGATCACACCTTAATAGTTCTGAATCTTGTATTTTCACTAACATGTAAACATTTATCATTAAATATCATTACATTTTCCTTGAAAATACATTCCTAATATTTGGTTTCATGATGTACCACAACTTGCTTAACTGTTCTTCTATTGGACATTGAGTTTTTTTCCCCTAGTATTTTGGTTGCTATGTGAACATATGCTATAGTGAACATTTTTAGTGCAGAAATCATTGTACACATTGCTGATAATTCCTTTAGTAAAATTCTTTAAAATTTTTGAGTTATTGATTGGAGGCTGTGAGCTTTTATAAAGTTTTTGGTATATTACCAGATTTCCCTTCACAAAGATTTGCTTGTTTTGCTACTGGGAGGAGCATTTGAAATCTTCCGTGGCCCTGCACAGTTGTCTGTACTAAAGGTTTCACATTTTAGTTCTTAGCTTACTTGGTTGGTAAAAACAGTATTTCTTTAGCCTTTGTATTTTTATTTTCTTTTTTCCTTATTTATTTATCTTGTATTACTGAGAAGCCACTTTTTGATTTATTTTTTAAAACATGTTTGGTTTGTTTGCTTTCTTTCTCTCTCTTTGTCTCTCCCCACCCTGCCTGCCCCGCCCCATTACTGTTCATGACCTAACCCAAGTTTATCTGGTTTTAAAACTATTTTATTTTTTCTAATAGCTCTTTTATATATAATAGTACCTATTAACCCCTGTCTTCTATATTACATATATTTCTCCCACTTTATGCATAGTTTTTTAAACTTTGTGATAATTTTATGATATATGGAAGTATATAATTTTTGCATGGTCAAACATATCAATTTTTTACATTCTTTTTCATTGCTTTAATGACTAAGAATGCCAGTTCCCATATTTTCTTTCTGTTGTTTTATGGGTTCATTTGGAAATAATTATTCTTTAATTCAATACGTTGGATTTTTTAAAATATCTTATAATGTAAGATCAAAATGTATTTTTCCTTAAATACTTTATATATTATTCCAAAACCCAAAAGTGAACTTATTAAAAACTTATTGTTTAAGGATTTATAATGATATGAAGTTAGATTTTAGAAAAGCTGGTAAGATAGGGCTAGGGTCACATGTGGGCAATCCTAGGATTATTAAGTGGAAGGAATTGGATGTGACTGGTAAAGGGCAGGCACTTCAAACCTAGAGCATCATGAGGGTAGTGGGTCATCCTCATTAATGGAGAAATTCATGAGGGAGACTATTGCCAGGAAAGAGTTTGATAAACTCTTTTTTAATCAGCATTTTATTTTTCAGAGCTTAGCACATACTTTCAATTTTGATTGGAACCATGTCAGTCATCTGTCTCAGTAGATCAAACATCTTTTCCAGTCAAGAGGTAAATTAAGGGGTTCAAGGGACAGAGAAAAAAATCTGGCTTTTGAAGGCCATGTTCCTTGAAGCACCATCATTGCCTAAACTCCTTCCCTGCCCCTGCTTTACCAAATGCTTCTTTATTTATAGCATACCCTTGTAACATACTTAGTGGTGAGCAGATAACTTTTGTGTTTATTGATTCCCTTGGTTCTCACAATAACCTACTATTAAAGGCATGCATTACATTATTATGTCCTTTTTTTAAGGGTCTGGAAGGTTGTACCCAAAGATATTGAGTACTTAATAAGGTAACACACATTCTTTATATTCCCTTATTCTTTTGTTGAACAAATACTCATTGAGGGTCCATAGTATTGCACACACTGCTAAACATGGAGGATCAGTAGATGGAAAGAAAGGTTCTTGTTTATTAGATATCTAAGTAAACTCAAAAGCAGAGCTGAAACTGAAGCCCAGAGCCTGTGACTTCAAGTAGTGCTCTTTGCATTACAACATACTTTCTGGTATAGGTACCTCAAGCTTTTAGGTTAAAAATGGTCAAAAATATGATTAGGTTGTTTCAATTATGGGAAGTTGATGACTCTATAGCAACCATTTTTGTTCTTAAAGTGGTCAGTGTGGTTACTCAGTGTGATCCTCAGTGGTTACTCAGTGTGGTTACTCATCCTTGGATTAGAAGCTCCTTACATACCAACAGTATTTCTGGATGGGAAAAAGGATTGGCTAATCCAGTGAGGATTTTTTTAGCATAACAATAGGCTTCATGGAGGGTGCAGATTATTGAATGAAATATGCTTTACTGGCATCTTTATTTTGACAAAGTTGGTATAAAGCTAGGCTGAGTCTTGGCCTAAGCATCCTCAAAATGTGTTCCAATTTATGCACACGAGTGATTCCAGGCTAAAATTCTACTGGAAGAATCAGAACAAAGCCATAGTAAAGAGAGGCATGGTTGGCAGGGATGTAGTTGTATAGGATAGCTTACTGTTTTGTTAGTGCCCTTTCGGATATGGGGAGCTGAAATTTGGGGACATGGTGGTCCCTGGGGGGTTGAACAATAGGACACAAATGTTAGGTGCTACTGAGTCATGTCCAACTGATAGCAACCCTGTGTATAATGAAATGAAACACTCCTCGACTGTACCATGCACACAATCTTTTTTATGTTTAAGTCTATTGTCACAGCCACTATGTCAATCCATTTAGTTGAGGGTCTTCCTTTTTTTGTTGACCCACTACTCTTCTAAACATGATGACCTTTTTCAGGTATTGGTCCCTCCTGACAACATGACCAGAATACATAAGATGCAGATTCTTTTCCTTAGGTCAGACTTAATTTTTTAGAGCCAGGCCCAGGGCTTGATGATACTCACCCATTAAAATAAAAGAAGACTCACACGGGTGACATTTAATACTTCAAGCTTGGTGAACTTCAGTATCCTTGATGGAATGAAGGCACTTAGGTGATATATGTATTATGTAGCTTTTTACCTTGGTCCAATCCATGACTTTTCAAGGCTCTTTTATGGATATTAGATCAAAAGGCAAGCATCTATATTTCTTGGTTCTTTTCTATATAAAGTATATTTTAGAGTGACTCAAAATGCTTATTTTAAAGAGCAATGTTTTCTTCATTGATATTCTGATATCAATGTGCCAGCATTATAGTAAATCTAGAAAGCTTACTCTTTGCATTAAAAAAAAAAACTCAGAAAATTAGTTTCTTCTGAACCTTCACTATATTGGGAGAAGCTAGTCCTTCTAAAGGATTTTTTAAAATGATGAAATGAAAGGAGATTGGTATGTATGAGAATAGTAGTAAGTCTACTCAACTGA
>VMDO01004653.1:0-122362 GCA_007922755.1 Pedetes capensis | reverse complement strand
CTAATCATTCTCAAAAAATTTCCAATCTGAACCATAAACATAAAGATGACAGAATAAAACTGAATCATGGATATGCTTTTTGCAATATCTGGTAAAATATATTTAAAAATACAAAAAAAAAAGACAAAAATTTATTAGCTGCCATCCAACTAAGGAAAAGAGTAGACTCTAGAATTTTGCCATTTCTAAGTTTTCCTTCAACCCACCTCCATGATGGAAGTGAACTAAAAATGCAAGTAACAAAATTTTGAATGTTACTGGTGATCATTACATTTATAGAGAACTTCATGAAAATATACCAAGCAGCTTGTGAGACAAAATATAACGACTGCCTGAATGGTACGTCTCCTCACGGTCAAGAATCTGAGCCATAACACTGGAGTGTATATCTATGCCTGCCTGCCACCTAAATTACCTAATAGGTTATTCCACAAACACAGTGCTACACACTGGCTATAGCATAGGGAATTATTTTGTTAATTCAAAATTTGTTACAGATTACAATGGAACAGACCAGTTTGATTAATTAAAAAAGTCATCCCAGTCCCGGGAGCAAATAATGGGCTATCACAGGCTGCATGCCAAAGCAGCCTGGGCATGAAGCAAAGAAAAAGTATCCAAAACACAACCAAGCTAAAATGTTGTCCCTGACACCACCACTAATAAAAAAAAAAAAAAAGAGGCCTCAAAATTGGTAGTCCTGTTTGGGTACTGAAGACAATATGTACCTCATCTGAGTGCTCTTTTGTCCCTTTCCTTAAAGTGACCAGCAAAACAATCAACTTTGAATGATATTTTTTGTAGCAGCAAGATCTTAGAAGGCATTCAACAAGCCGTGACCCAGCCACTTTTTTTTGAGACTTTTAAAGTACAATGGAATTATAGGTATGTAACCTCTTTTGGGGGCTGGGATTTAGCTCAGTTGGTAGAGTGTTGCACTGCAGTCTCTGAGGTCCCAAGTTCAATTCCCAGCACCGCAAAAATGGGAGAAGGGCCTGGCAATCCACTCCCAAGGCAATCCCGAAACAGTCAGCCATTGAAAACCCTATGAGGGTCGCTATGAGTCCGATACCAACTCGATGGCACCTAACAACAAAAAGAACCTCTGTTGGGAGGATCCAGCAACCCACTCCAAAAATTAATCCGCCATTAAAAACCCTATGAACAACAGAGAAGCACTGACAATTGTGTTTCGCCTCTTGTACGCAAGGTCACTATGAGTGGGATACTGCCTCTACAGCACCTAACAACAACAACAACAACCTCTGTAGGCCTGTAGCTGTACCACTGTGGTGTCCGATTCTGTCAGATCTCAGAAGCTAAGCAGGGTCAGGCCTGGTTAGTCCTTGGGTAGGAGGCCGCCCTGGGAACACCAAGTGCTGTAGGCTTGGGAGACGGACCCGGCAACCCACTCTCAAAAACCAATCCACCATTGAAAGCCCCAAGAATAGCAGAGTAGCATTAATAATAGTTTCTCCTGTTGTTTGTAGGATCATTATGAGCGGGACACCAACTCAATGGTACCTAACAGCAAGAAGGAGTAAGTGTGACTGTCAAAACCTCCTGCTGTACCTGGATGGACACTTTTGGAAGTGTTGAGACACAAGAAGAGGTCATCTGGAAGCAAGCCACCTGGCTGCAGACACTGTGGCCACCAAAAGAGGCTCCTTTCCTCTCTATTTCTCCCAGATATACGTTCTGCTACAACCCAGCCATTTGTTGTTGTTACCAAATCAACTCTCAAACATCATCCGTACCATTACTTTGCAGACAAGGTTTAGATGATTAGTGGTCTCATAAGTCAGATGAAGTCATCTATGGAAATACTTGTGCATACTCCTTTCTGAAGTATGTTGTTGTTGTTGTTGTAGTTACTATTGTTAGGTGCAGTCAATTTAGGTCTGATGCATAGTCACCCTATGTACAATAGAACAAAACACTGTCCAACATTGTGCCATCCCTGGCACTATTGTCAGTGCTGTCTCTGCTATTTGTATGGTTTTCAATGGCAGATTGTTTCTGGAGTGGGTTGCCAGGTCCTTCACCCAAGCCTGCAGCACCTGCTACTCCCAGGCAGTCTTCCATCCTAGGACTAATCAGGCCCAACCCTGGTTAGCTTCCCAGATCAGGCCAGATCAGATGACAGCATGCTATGCCAGCAAATTTCTGAAGTATAGTAGGCTACATAGTGTCCTCTCAAAATATATATGCAAGTGCTAACCTCAAGTACCCATGACTGTGATGTTATTGGAAACAGGACCTTTACAGACATAAATAAGGATCCCAGGATAAAATTGTCCTAGACTTAAAGGCCTAAATATAACATTCAGTGTCCTTCTACAGAAAATACAAGAAAAAGACAGGTTTTATCTTTCCTTTTTGTATTTTTTCAGTCCTGAAGTATTAAACCCAGGGCCTCACACATACTAGACCATTGCTCTACCACTGAGATACACCCCCAGTGCCTTTTTTATCTTAGATTTTCTTTATTTTGAAGCAGGGTCTCACTAAGTTGCATGGGCTGCCTCTGGCCCTGACCTCAGGGTCCTTCTGCCTCAGCCTCCTGAGTCTCTGGGATTACAGGACTATGCCACTGTGTCTGGCTTAAGAGTGGGAGCATTGATACACAAAGACTTGAGAGAAACCATGTGAAAACAGAGGTAGAGACTGGAGTCTTGCATCTGTAAACTCGGGAATGCCATGGTTCTCCAGAAGCAAGAACAGCATGGAAGAGTTTCTTCCTCAGAGCCTCCACTAGGAAAAGGTCCTGCTGACACCTTGGTTTTGAACCTCTGGCTAAACCATGACAGAACAAATTTCTGTTGTTTTAAGTCATATTTTCTGTGGTTTGTTATGGAAGCCTAGGATACTAATAAAATAAAGAATGTCTACAATTTTCAAAAACAGTCCATTTTCCTTGATGGTAGTCCACGTTTGTGCTTTCTAAAATCGCTCTTATATCCATTAATAACATTATGATTCCAGTTTCTCAGGCCCCAAATCTCAGATTTATTAACTTCTGTCTCACATACCCCCTCTAAATCTTTTCAACAAAACCTCTTCACTATACCTTCAAAGTTTTTTTCAGTGTCTTCTCTCCACCTTACACAAAGTAACTATCACTTCCTGCTCAGTTTAGTGCAACTGAAAATTTTCTGTTTTCCCTCCTAGTTCTGCTATCCCTCTCCTTTGGTGGCTCCCTGGTCATCCCTCACCTATATGTATTATGATTTGTGCTCTCTAACCCACAAGGAATACCAGAAGTTGAAAGGAAAATCAGGCCACCAAATTTATTTCCCTGTCTCCTCCTGAGGGAAGTCTGCAGCCATAGCACCCTGGCATCTAATCCTGCCTCTGGCTCCAGCTAGAGAGGAAATAGGGACCTCAATCCTACAGCAACAAGGAACTGAGGTCTGCTAATTGCAGATGTGAGCATGGAAGAAGACTCTGAGCTCCAGATAAGGATGTAGCCCTGGTCAACGCCTTGATTTAGACTTTATGAAGGAGAGAACAAAGTTGAGCCAGGCTGGTCCTCAAACCTACAAAACTGTGAACTATTAAATTTGTGCTGTTTCAAGCATTGTGTTTTTAGTAACTTGGTACACAGTAATAGAAGATTAAGACAAATATAGTGGACTTAAAATTCCAAACTTAAATTTGCTCTCTTTTCTTAGTGACCGCACTCCAGAAAACTACAAGGCAAAAGGAAGGAATGGGGTCTATTGTCTTCTCCACTTTTCTTCTCTACCTCTTGCTGTTCATGGCACTTGGCCCTGCTAGGGTAGGAGAGCTGTGAGAAGTGAAGACAGGAAAGGTGTCATTTGACTAGTACTGCTGTGATTCATTGGTAGATGGCTCTCAGCTTGTTGTTGTTGTTGTTGGGTGCCGTCGAGCGACCCTATGTACAACAGTGAAAACACTACTGTCAATGTTTTCTGCTATTCATAGAGTTTTCAATGGCTGATTGTTTCTTGGGAGTGGGTTGCAGGGTCCTTATCCCAAGCTTACAGCACCTGGTGTTCCCAGACGGTCGTCCATCCAACCTGCTTAGCTTCCGAGATCTGACAGTGGTACAGCTGCAGGCTCTCTGAGTTTAGAAGTTATTTAAAATTGACTGTTTCTTGGGCTTCTTAAACACTCATTCTGACTTTTCTTCTTCAAATCATACTAGAGGGTTTTTTGCTGCTGTTGTTTGTCTGTTTTGTTTGTATTTCTGAGACTTTTAATGGCACTTGTTACTATATGTGCCCCTAATAAATATCACCCGCCCCTTCTCCTAGTCATATCCCAAGAGGTGTACCTCAGACACACTTCCCTGTGGATCACCTTGCTTCAGCAGGCTGCCCCTTCCAGGCAGGATCTTTTCGATATGTCCTCAGCCTGGTTACATTCTAGGGTGCTCACGTAACTCAAAGGAAAGTCCCACATCCTTTCTAGAAAAACAGTAGAAGTGCACCTGCTCCTACCATGGCCCTCTCACCACCTCTGCCATCACAGAGAAGTACAGCCAGACTTTTGTTTGGGGACATTTTCAAGTGTGAATCAGTTGTCCACAGAGTTCCCCCAGACTCCAAGTGGTAAATCTCAAACTCTCAAGTGGACTCACTGAAGAAGAGTTGAGGAAAGAGGAGCACTGCCCACCAGGAGAGATGGTGGGAGTCACAGGATGCAGATGACTGAGTTCAAAGATACTCTGGTTTCCCTATTGTTATCCAGTGAATCTATGGACCCCTCCAAAATTCATAGGCTGAAACCTAATTCCACAAGTGACTATAAGCAATGCACACTAGGGAGGTGATCAGGTCGGGCAGGTAGAGCCTTTGGGAATGAGTTAATAACCTGGAGATTCCAGAGAGCTCCCTCACTATTCTTGCAATGAAGACAGTGAGAAGACAATAAAATTCTATTGTTTATAAACCACTCAGTCTATGACATTTAGTTACAGCCATCCCCAACAGACCAAACCAATGTATAAATTCTTAAGTAAAAATTTGGCTGATGGTGGCCCAAGAAGTTTTGACTAGTTCCTTTGAGAGTCCAATAGTAGTCTACAGCCTCACTTTGGATTGTGAAAACATGTGCCATATACTTTTTGGTTCCTTATATTTTGGAGATGAAAGAGAAAGAGCAACATTTTAATACACCATTGACATTAACTTGCTGCAGTCTTTTCTACAGTTAGACTATAATCATCCTAATGGCATAATGACAGGGATTTTGTTTTGAAAAATAAATATAGCCATAGCTCATTAATCACCTTTTACCTGTCAAGCACAATGTTGAGGTTGAGTCTCCCCACTAACACTGTAGATATTATTCCCACAGGGCAAACAGAAACCTGAGGAACAGCAAAGTTAAGTAAATGCACAAAGTGGCATAGATTAATAAAAAAAAATTCCAGTGCCTGATTTGATATTTACCTCTGTCTTAACTGTAACTTATTTTATTTTCTGTTAGGATAATGGTTGTACAAAGAATAGACTTAGGACCTGGGTACAGTGGCTCACTGCTGTAATCCCAGTGACTCGGAAGGCTGAGGAAGGAGGATCATGAGTTTGAGGCCAGAGGCAGCCTGTGTAACATAGGGAGACTATCTCAAGTAAATGGGCTGGAGGTGCAGCTCAGTGGTAGAGCACTTGCTTAACATGTGTGAGGCCCTTTAGTACTGCAAAAATAAAATAAAATAAAAATTTTAAAAAGTACACTTAAGGTTAAAGAATTCATGTTCCAAATATTTCAAGTATTTCTAGTTTGAACACTGTATACCATAGGAGTGTTCTGCTATTTTATTCCCATGGTACTTCCACATTCATTACGTATGAACATAATTATAAACATATAACAAATTCTTAGGAACCTGGACTAACACTTTGCACTTTCTTCCAACTGATGATATAACAGCAGTGCTACAATTTCCATTTGCCTACAGCTTCTTCCCCTTGTTATTGTCCCTCTCAGCTTGCCTACTCTACATATTTCATATGGTAAAGAGACACATAATATTGTGGTAGAAATTCTCCAGTAGCTTATACACAGAAGGGAAACAATTACCTCTAGACCTAACATGGCCCTAACACATTTTTCACAACACTACCTCCTCTCTTTCTCTCTCTCTCTCTCTCTCTCTCTCTCTCTCTCTCCCTCCCTCTCTCCCTCTCTCCCTCTCTCCCTCTCTCTCCCTCCCTCCTCCCTGTCTCCCTCCTCCTTCTCCTCCTCCTTCCTCTTCCTCTTCTTCTTCTTTTTCTCCTTCTCCTTCTCTCTCTCTCTCTCTCTCTCTTCCCCACCCAAGTTGCATTTGATTTTCTTTTCAGAAAATTGAAGAAAAATCTATAAGTACCTTTTGTAAAATATGAGGTCCAAGTGCACAAATGCCATTACAAAACCAACAACAAATGAAAGAAAAATTATGTTGTTTCTAATCTGACCCACAGCCAGCAGTCTGTCAGTGAAAAAAGAATCTTTTTAAGGAAGCAAGAACTATTTTGAAAGATGATCCTATCTTATAGAAATACCCTCTCTCATTCTCAATGCCTCAGGTGGAACTCAATTCTAGGTGGAGGTTAAAGACCTTAGATGGGATTTCATACAATCATTGCTTAAATCTCAGCTAGACTACTTATAAGCTGCATGACCTGGGATGAATTACTGACCTGCTTCAACTCTCAGTTATTCCTTTATAATAATGTGCGACTTAAATTTTAAAAATCTCTTCAATCTTTTATTATTACAAAGAGATATAAGGGGATAACATAAGAAAAACTACACAAAGTGTGTGGCATGGTTAACACCGAGCATTTAAAAACTTGTAACTGCTACTACCATCCTCATCATGATCATCGTAGTCATCATCATTAAAGAGAGCTCAGTTGGTAGAGTGCTGTTCCACACTCTCTGAGGACCCAGGTCCCAACCCTAGCACCACAAAAGCAGGAGAGGGATATGGTGATCCACTCCCAAGGCAATCCCAAAACAATCAGCCATTGAAGACCCTATGAGATGCACTGTGAGTCAGACCCAACTTCAATGCATCTAACAACAACAACAAACAACACAGAAGAATGAGCGTGAGCTTTGGGATTATAGGAGAAATGAGTTGGATTCTTGGTTTTGTCAAACTTTGACTTTAAATGTTTTCCCTAATGTTTACAACATTCAGTGTCTTCATCATAAAATGGTCTTGAGCATAATGTTTACTTTCTGATATGGTCATAAGGATTAAAGATCATCTATTTTAAGTGTCCACCATGGGCACTTTGAAAATCCTAACACTTTGAAAATCTTAGTTGTATAAAAGATGTTCAATATTTAAGCACAGAAATGCCTGACTGTGCCACTCAGAAGGTCAATAAGGGCTTATTGATAAGTGTTTGCAAGTAGTCCATGATATGTTGAACAATGACAAAGACGACTACTGATTGCTTCCTAGGTCACTTAGATGTTGTTGTTGTTGTTGCTGGGTGCCGTCGAGTCAAGGCCAACTCATAGCAACCCTATGTACAGCAGATTAAAACACTTGCCCATTCTGTGCCAGGCAAATGGTCTTATTTATGTTTAAGCCCATTGTTGCAGACACTGTGTCAATCCATCTGGTGGAGGGTTTTCCTCTTTTGCATTGACCTGCTACTCTTCCAAACATGATGTCCTTCTCCAAGGATTGTTCTCTTCTGACTACATGTCCAAAATATGTAAGATGCAGTCTGGCCATTCTTGCTTCCAAGGAACACTCTGGTTTCACTTCTTCTAGGACAGATTTGTTGGTTCTTTTGGCAGTCCATGGTATATTCAATAGATGTCTCCAGCACCACAATTCAAAAGCATCAATTCTTTTTCTGTCTCTCTTGTTCAATGTCCAGCTTTCACAACCATATGATGCAACTGAAGATACCATGGCATGAGTCACACGCACCTTCGTCTTCAAAGTGACATCTTTGCTTTTCAATACTCTAAAGAGATCTTTGGCCACAGCTTTTCCTAGAGCAATGCATCTTTTGATTTCTTGACTGCTGCTTCCATGGGTGTTGATTATAGAGCCAAGCAAAGCAAAATCTTGGACAACCTCAATCTTTTCTCCATTTATTGTGAAGTTGCGTGCTGACTCAGTCGTAAGGATTTTTGTTTTGCTGATGTTTAGTCATAACCCATATTGAAGGCTATGATCTTTGATCTTCATCAGTAAATGTTTTAAATCCTCTTCACTTTCAGCAAGCAGAGTGGTGTCATCTGCGTAACGCAGGTTGTTGATGAGTCTTCCTCCAATCTTGATGCCATGTTCTTCCTCATAAAGTCCAGTTTCTCAGATTATTTGCTCAGCGTATAAATTGAAGAGATAAGGTGAAAGTATTCAGCCCTCACTCACACCTTTCTCAACTTTAAACCACTCAGCATTTCCTTGTTCTATTCGAACAACTGCCTCCTGGTTCATGTACAGGTTTCTCATGAGCACAATTAGGTGTTCTGGTATTCCCATTTTCCAAAATGTTATACATAATTTGTTATGATCCACACAATCAAATGCTTTTGCATAGTCAATAAAACATAGATAGACATCTTTTTGATATTATCTGCTTTCAGCTAATATCCACCTGACATCAGCAATGATGTCCCTGGTTCCCCGCCCTCTTCTGAATCCCGCTTGATTTTCTGGTAATTCCCTGTCTATATCCTGCAACAGTCGCTTCTGAATGATCTTTAGTAGAATTTTGCTGGTGTGTGATATTAATGATATTGTCCGATAGTTTGCACATTCAGTTGGATCCCTTTTTTGGGAATAGGCACAAATATGGATCTCTTCCAGTCAGTTGGCCAAGTAGCAGTTGTCCAAATCTGTTGGCATAAACATGTTAACACCTCCAGTGCTGCATCTGTTTGTTGAAATATCTTTATTGGTATCCCATCAATTCCTGGAGCCTTGTGTTTTGCCAGTTCCTTCAAGGCAGCTTCCACTTTGTCCTTCAACACCATTGGTTCCTCTTCATATGCAACCTCTTGGAATGGTTGGTCATGTACTAATTCTTTCTTGTATAAGGACTCTGTGTATTCTTCCCATCTTCTTTTGATGTTTCTTGCATCATTTAATATTTTCCCTGTAGAATCTTTCACTACTGCCACTCGAGGCTTGAATTTTTTCTTCACTTCCTTAAGCTTGAGAAACACAGAGTGAGTTCTTCCCTTTTGGTTTTCTGCCTCCAGCTCTTTGCACATGTCATTATAATATTTGTTTTTGTCTTCTCGAGCTACCTTCTGTTTAGTTCTGTTTAGTTTACCTTCTGTTTAGCTACCTTCTCTTTAGTTCTGTTTAGAAATCTTCTGTTTAGTTCCTTAGTTTAGTTTCCTTAGTTAGTTCCTTAGTTAGTTCCTTTAGTTAGTTCCTTAGTTAGTTCCTTTAGTTTAGTTCTGTTTAGCTACCTTCTGTTTAGTTTACCTTCTGTTTAGTTCTGTTTAGAATTCTTCTGTTTAGTTCCCTAACTTCATCATGTCTTCCTTTTGCTTTAGCTGCTCGACGTTCAAGGGCAAATTCTGCTGTCTCTTTTGACATGTAATTTGGTCTTTTCTTTTTATCTTATCTTTTTAAGAACTTTTTGCTTCCTTCTTGAATGATATCTTTTATGTCATGCCACAAATCTTCTGATCTCCTATCATTTGTGTCTAATGCATTAAACCTATTTTGGAGGTGGTCTCTGAACTCAGGTGGGATATACTCAAAGTCATACCATGGCTCTCATATATTTATTCTAATTTTCTTCAGCTTCAGTTTGAACTTGCATATGAGAAGTTGATGGTTGGATCCACAGTCAGCACCTGGTCTTGTTTTGACATTTTGTATATAGCTTTTCCATTGTCTCTTTCCACATATGTAGTCAATTTGATTCCTGTATGTTCCATCTGGTGAAGTCCATGTGTATAGTCTCCATTTATGATGTTGAAAAATGTATTTGCAATGAAAAGGTCATTGATCTGACAAAATTCTATCATGTGATCTCCAGCTTTGTTTCTGTCACCAAGACCATATTTTCCAACTACTGAGCCTTCTTCTTTGTTTCCAACCTTTGCGTTCCAGTCACCAGTGATTATCAGTATGTCTTGACTGCATGTTTTATCTATTTCAAATTGCAGAAGCTGATAGAAGTCTTCCCTTTCTTCATTTGTGGCCTTAGTGGTGGGTGCATAAATTTCAATAATAGTCATATTAACTGGCCTTCCTTGTAGGCATACGGATATTATTCTACCACTGACAACATTGTATTTCATGACAGATCTTGAAATGTCTTTTATGGTGATGAATGCAACCCCATTTCTCTTTAGTTTATCATTCCCAGCATAGTAGACCAAATGATTGTCTGACTCAAAATGGCCTATGCCGGTCCATTTTAGCTCACTGATGCCTAGAATGTCAATGTTTATGCACTCCACTTCTCTTTTAACAATTTTTAATTTGTCTAGATTCATACTACATACATTCCATGTTCCAATTATTAATGGGTGTTTATAGTTGTTTCTCCTCATTTTGAGTCATGCCACATCAGCAGGTTGAGCATTCTGGGGCTTTACTCCATTTCCGTCATCACGGTAGACTCTCCTTTGAGGAGGCAATTCTTCCCCAGTAGTCTTTTGAGTGCCTTCCAATCTGGGGGTCTCATTTTCCAGCACTATATCTGACAGTGTTTCTTTGCTATCCATAGGGTTTTTAATGGCTAGTTGTTTCGGGAGTGGTTCACCAGGTCCTACTCCCTAGTCTGTCTTAGTCTGGAAGCTCAGCTGAAAATCTGTCTACCTTGGGTAACCATGTCCGAGGTTACAGTGGCAGAGCTCTCAGCCTCATTGCAACATGCAAGCCCCCACAGTGCAGCAAACTGACCGAGGTTGGGGGGGGGTCACTTAGATACTTGGCTTTAACGCTCCCAGAAACAAAACAGCCGTGCAAAAATTTCACAGCCTATTTTTTCTTGACGTGGCTATCCTAGCTGTGTAAATTGTCACAGTGTGAAGACCTGTGTAGAAGACTATTCAACCATTCCCAGGAGTTAATCTTTTGTGTTAGAAATCTCCTGTAACCATCTGCTTGGGTTTGGATAGGGTTTGAATGTGCCCTTCAAATATTAATGTGTAAGGAGTGGAGTCCCCAGTGCAGTGATGTTGAGAGATGATGGAACCTGTAAGAGGTAGGTTTTCTTAGGAGGTAATGAGTTCACTCATCGGGCTGGGATTTAGCTCAGTTGGTGGAGCGCTGCTCTGCAGTCTCTGAGGTCCCATGTTTGATTCCCAGCACCGCAAAAATGGGAAAGGATGTGATAATATACTCCTGAGACAATCCTGAAACAATCAGCCATGGAAAACCCTGTAAGGGTTGCTGTGAGTCAGACTCAACTGGATGGCTCCTAACAACAATAACAATAATGAGTTCACTGAAGGCAGGGCCCTCAAATGGGATACATGTACTTCTTCTTGAGTGCTAAGCAGTTTCCAAGAGAACAAGTTGTTATGAAAAGAGCAAGCCTGGCTTCTGAGTGCCTGTGCTTTCCCGTCTCTCTGTGGGATCTTTCATATGTGTCTGGAGCCATAGGCCCGACATGAGTTGAAAGGCGATGCCTGCATAAATGGCTACGTGACAGATGTGACCATAGCAGGAAGCTCTGCTACCTGTAGAATGAGGAAACAACACATCAGAGGCTCTGCTGAACTTTGTCCTTGATTGTCTCTTTAGTTACTATATTAACATGAGTATAGATCTGAACTTTGTTCTTTGATTAACATGAGTATAGATCTGAACTTTGTTCCTTGATTGTATCTTTAGGATTAATCTGTTACTGTAAAGCTAACTAAACTGATTGTAAACCTTATGACTGTTACAAAGTCCATTGCACTGGTTACCTATGTGAGCTATTTTTAGTATCTCCTTGAGTTACTATATAAGCATGAGTATAGAGAATAAAGTGGAGCTCAAGACCATCAGTATTGGCCTCTTAGTCTCCTTCATCCTCCGCTCCCCTTCTCCTGGCTGGGCCCCGGCACTTTTGCATTGCCATTATTGTTAAGATGTCAATTCTGAGGCCCTTTGCAGAGGCAGAACAGATGAGGGCTCCCAAACTAAAGGTTAAATAAAATTATTTTCTTTATAAAGTACCCAACTGTGGAAATTGGGTTTATAGCAACAGAAAACAGACAAAAACACCATCATAATTCCTTAAAGAATTCAAAGCTATAAACCCAAGTGATTGAATTCAAAAATATTTACAAATTAAGACCATAGGTGGGGAGGGAGGAGGGTCATGAGAGGGTAAGGGGGGAGTTAACATGAGCAATGTACAATGAAATGCATGTATGGAAATGTCACAATGAGACCCATTAAGTTGCATATTAAAAATTACTAATAAAAGATGTTTAAAAAAAGGTTTACAAATTACACCCATTAATTCACCTTTTTAAGAGGTCCTTTAAGCATTAAAATACTCTCTTTGGTTTTTAACTTTTGAAAAGAGTCACAAACTGTTCTACAGAAAGTCTGTCATCCAATTCCTTGCAAAAGAATATAAGGTGTGTTTCTGGGCTACTCTAAAGTTTGCAATCTCTGTGGTCCCACTAGCATATGAAAGGCTGTGCTAGGGTAATACAATATACAGAACTGATTCAACTCTCAATACTCCGTCTTTCTACCTACAACTTTATCTCCATTATTAACTCCTCCTCCATTTAGCTTTATATTCATATTTTAGCCAGGAGATTAGATGTAGTTGAAGAATGCCCTATGTGGGAAAAATAATAACTTTAAAAAAAATAATAATAAATACTTACCTTCTCTGTGTTAATCTAGATTGATATTAAATAGCAAGCAACACATTTCATTTGTCTACATAAATTTAAATCTTCATCAATTTCTTTTCCTTTATCAAAATCATATGTGAGATATTTTATCAGATATGGGTTTTAAAAATCATTCATGGATAAGGGATGTAACTCAATGATAGAGCATGTGCTCAGTATGTGTGAGGAATTAGGCCCTGGGTCCAATCCCTAGTACCAAAAAGAAAAATAAATAAATAAAAGAAAGGAAGAGGAAAAGGTGACCAGAAAGATAAGAGAAGGGAAGGGAAAGTTGTAGAAGAAAAGGAAAGGAAAATAAATAATAGGTTAAAAAATTAAGTTCCAAAGGATTTGCAAAACAGTTTGTAATATAAGTAGTCTAAGTTAACAAATAAAGATAAAGGGCAAAAATGAAGGTTGAATAAAAAAAGAAATTAAAACTTTAAGAAAATTATTAGAAAGGCAAAATTTAAATTATTTATAACTGAAGGGATAGGTGGTCATTTTCTAATTCTTAAATATTGCATGATAACCACCTGTTGTTGCTGTTGTTAGGTGCCATCCAGTTTGTCCAACTCATAGCACCCCTCATATGGTTTTCAATGGCTGATTTAGGGATTTTTAGGGATTGTCTCAGAGTGGATTGACACATCCTTCTCCCATTTTTGTGGTCCTGCAAATCAAACCCAGAACCTCAGAGACTGCAGAGCGGTGCTCTACCAACTGAGCTAAATCCCAGCCCCAATAACCACCTAAGAAATGTGAAATACATCATTTTAAGCAAAAAGCCATAATGGAGATAATGTTTCACTAATTAACCTTTTTTTCCCTGAAATAGCCTTCCCAATGAAGTATTACATGTTCTTTCCTGCACATAAATTATCATGGGAGGATTAAATGATACAAATCCACATGGTGTTATTTTCTCCCCGTATCCCCAAGGGAGGGCTTTGTGATAGGGTATATTTTCCCTAACATTATTAAATCTGAGTTTCCACTTACAATTTGAAACTACATCCCATTTTGGCAACAGATTCTTACAGATTATTCTCAATAAAGATTCATTTTTCAGCCTTTCATAACTCAATAAAAAATAGCAGTTTTGCCAAGAATTTCCTTTCTATTTGGAAAGAAATCAGCATTGGAAAAGGCTTAGCAGCTGGCACTAATGAAGTGAAATTGAATTAACTCAACAAAATTGATTATACTCAATGAAAATAGGGCCACACAATAGCACCAGTTGGTCTCCTTGCTGAACTAATGTAATTTTAAAAATGTTTCACTGTTTATTAACCTTTGTTATTCTCACAACACCAAATTCCACAGAAAAACTGCCATTCTTACTTTTTCAGATCAAATAAACCTTGAGACAACAGAGCATAATGTTCAGGTTCAAGAATATCTAAGCTATGGATTTCTGTGTGGGGTGTTGTGTTTGATTTGTTGTTGTTGTTTGGTCTTTGGTGCTAGGGATGGAACCCAGGGCTTTGCATTTGCAAGACAAGCACTCTACCACTGAGCTGAATTCCCAACCCCTATGGAATGGTTTATGCCTTCATTTCATGACATTTTATTGAAATATCTTCAATATATTTCCATGGAGTACTTGTCAGGCAATAAGTAATAACTAAGAGATAATATTTCATTATTGCAATTACCAACCAGGTAATTGGTTGAATATAGTTAAGCTGTCTTCTTCTATGAAAGAGTGCATAGTTGCAGAATTATTTTGGAAAGGTGGTTTAATTTTCTTCTCAAGTCCATTGCATGGACACTGAAAATATTTGATATTTAAATTTTTAAAAGTGCAATCCACTTTCTTATTTTCATTTAAGATATGTGTTCAAAGTACTACATCGAAAGTAAATAGATAGCATGCCCAAGAACTTGAAGAAGTGAAAAAATAAAATTGGATAGAAATGATCATACTCAGCATCCTGGGAATAAGATTTGGTAGAACAGAATGGATGTTCCATTCCCACAAGAATTTTATTCATAGCCTAATTTCTTCATTTTTTACCCATCTTGAATAAATCTTCAAATAATTTTCACATCTCAGGAATCCCTAATTGCCCAGCCACATAACCACTATTCCCTAAATACAGTGACTAAAAATGACAAAATCATTCATTTTTCTCACAATTCTGAAATCTGAGAAGGCATGACAGAGACAACCATTCTCTGCTCCCAGCAGTGTCCATTAGGGCAATCCAAGTAGGGAAAGGAGCACCCATTTCCAGCTGATACTGGACATTTCCAGGTGCTGAGGACATGCTGCTGCTCAAGGGAGGATCCCATGGGGACAGAAGCACCTCAGTTCCTTTCAACATGGGCTCCTCTATGACCTTTGTGGCTCTTCTTGTTCCATGCTGGTAATTACCAAGAGCTAGTGTCCCAGACCCCCACATGTCTGTCATCTTGTTGTGCTGTGGGGGCTTGCGGGTTGCCGTGATGCTGAAAGCTATGCCACCGGTATTTCAGATACCAGCAGGGTTACCTATGGTGGACAGGTTTCAACTGAGCTTCCAGACTAAGGTGGACTAGGGAGAAGGACCCAGCAGCCCACTCCTGAAACAATTAGCAATTGAAATCCCTATGAATAGCAGAGAAGCACTGTAAAATAGAGTGCCCCAAAATGAGCCACCCAGGCTGGAAGGCATTCAAGAAATGACTGGGGAAGAGTTGCCTCCTCAAAGTGCAGTCAGGCTTAATGACACGAATGGAGGAAAGCCCATGGAACCTCCATTTTCTGATGTGGCATGACTCACAACGAGAAGAAACATCATGGTTCTAACCATGGGCTCACACATAAAAAGATCATGTACAGGGCACGGTGTTCAGTAGCATTTTGTTCTGTTGGATCCAACTTGACAGCATCCAACATTTCTAGTAGAAGCTGATGCAATTTTTGATGTTCTTTTTAAAAACAGGGCATCATAACCCAAGCTTGCCTGGCATTCTCCAGGTAGCCCAAGTTGGCCTTGAACTCAGTCCTCTGCCAAGTGCTGAGATTATATAGCCCTTGGTCACTATGTCAGGCTAAGCTGATGCAATTTCTTCAAACACTTTTAAGCTTTAAGCCTATGAATTTGTATTCTACTCTGTTAGACAAAAGGTGCATCCATTCTTTAAGGTAAGCCCGTCTCTACTTTCTGCTCCACATTAAATTTCTGTAGGGCAATGGCCATAAATTCCTAAAAGTCTGATTATTTTATAGTTTGTGAGACACTCCCTGAAATCTTTCTCAAGGGCTCTCTCTAGGAGTCTAGGAAGCATCACTCTGTCTCTGAGATCCGCCATGATCTCACAGGTCTACTCTGAGATTTTTGACTAGAAACCATTCCTTCATTTTAGAATAGCTTGCCACCTGCAGAGAATGGAAATGAGAAACGTTTTTCTGATTTAACTCCAAGCTCGTTATTCCTGGTTTATTTATATTTCCTTAAAAACTAAAGTTTAACTTTTGTTTCAAAATGCAACTGAAATTTTAATTTTTGCTTCTTCTTCTCTTCCATTTCCCTTCAGACAGCTAGTAGAAGTAGGTTGGCCTTTCTGTGTTCTATACCCAAACTTCCCTATCTATACCACGTTCATTAAGTACATTTCCTCTGCTCTTCCCTACTGCAGTCAGCAGCGTTGTGAAACCTTATGGACCATCTCTGTATCAAGGGTCCCTCTTACTTCAGACTCTCCTAACATCTTCTTTCAAGACCTTGACTAAAACACTCTCTCAAGATCTCCTTGTTAGATGCATCCATGGGGATCTGACTCAGCGAACCTCATAGGGTTTTCAGTGGCTGATTGTTTCAGGAGTGGATTATCACATCTTTCTCCCATTTTTGTGGTGCTGGGCATAAAACTCAAGGCCTCAGAGAGCACAGAGTAACATCCTACCAACTGACCTATGCTAGGGTCTTGTTAATAATTTATTATAAATTGCCTTAGGTCTTGCCTACCACCATTAGAAAGCCCATGTTACTCCTATAGGTTTTTGTCTGGACAGTGTTTCACTCCCAGGCCCCAAATCTGTTCTAGTTATTTAGCTCTGTGAAGCAAATAATCCCCATACCTTAATAGCTTAAAACACCAAACCAGCTTTGTTTTGCTTACAAGTGTGCAATTTAGGCAGCGCTTACCGGGAGCTCAGTATGAGAGGACAGCCAGCAACTTATTCAGGGCTGTGTGACTTACACCCTTCCATATTTTCTACAGGTTCTTCTGTGGATGGCCAGGACTTCCTTGTGCTATTGCGGCTGGGTTCAAAGAATGAATGTTCCTAGCAACTTAGGTAGAAATTTATGCTCTAGCCTCAAAAATCACTTCTGTTATTATCATTAGCACAACATTGTTCTAAAGGAGGAATCAGCCTGGAGCTGTGGTATACAACTGTAATCCTAGTGACTTGGGAGAACCGAGGCAAGAGGATCTCGAGTTCCAAACCAAAGACAGCCTGTAAAACCAAGCAAGCCTCTGTCTCACAACAAAAATAAAAGGGCTGGAGTTCCAGCTCAGCGGTAGAGCATTTGTCTAGCACTTACCTAGGTTCATTCAATTGCCAGGACTGGGGCGGAGTAGGGAAAGTATGTATATATGTAAATAATTAATTAATTAATTAATTAATAATAAGGAAATGCCTTTCCATCTCTCCATGAGATGTGTATTGAATTCACTTTACAAAAACATTAATGGGAGGAATTGTGACCCATTTTGGAAAATGTAATCTGTTACATTGCATAAAATTATTTTATCTCATCAACTGATAGAGTAACATGATCATTAAGCTATAGATGTTATAAAATAGTAATTGTCAATGCTGGGCATGGTGGCACACGCCTATAATCCCAGCAGCTCTGGAGGCAGAGGCAGGAGGATTGCAAGTTCGAGACCAGAGGCAGTCTGCATAACTTAGCGAGGCCCTGTCTCAAAAAATTAAAAAAAAAAAAAATGGACTGGGGTGCAGCTCAGTGGTCCAGCAGTTGCAAAGCATGCAAGCGCAAGGGCCTGAGTTCAAACCCCAGTACCGCAAAAAAACAAAAAAAAAGTAATTGTCAATCTCTGAATAAAAATATTACTTCTGTGGATCTGTTTATTTTGGCAATTTATTCACTGGTGGGCCTGCAGCCATAGCCCTGTGGCATCCAATCCCGTCAGATCTCGGAAGCTAAGCAGGGTCAGGCCTGGTTAGTACATGGATGGGAGACCGCCTGGAACACCAGAAGCTGTAGACTTCGGAGAAGGACCTGGCAACCCCCTCCCAAAAATCGATCTGCCATTGAAAACCCTATGCACAGCAGAGAAGCACTGACAATAGTGTTTCCCCTGTTGTATAGAGGGTCGCTATGAGTCAGATGCCGACTCAACAGCACCTAACAACAACATTCATTGGTAATTTTTTCTGTGCACTTAACCTTCACACATAAGGATATTAATTTTAATGTGTATCAATAAAGGAAATGTTAATTTTCTGTTTCTTATTATTTTAACTTAAGGAGGCCTAAAACTCTTAGCACACATTTCTACTAGATAGTAGATAATGAAGATGAACTTTGATATATGGTAATTGCTAATGTTTCCTTTACTCTTTAAAATTAGAGTTTTATAGCAACATTCCTACAAAAAGTAGGTATTTAAGCTTAGCATATTGTCTTGGACTTTATTTCATTCTTTTCTTCGTGTAAATTTTAAAAGCTATCACACAAATATAGTTGCTTCCTGCTAAATGGTGCTTTAAGCCAAAATGAGTCTTGATTTCTTGAAATTTTCTCTAAGTATCGCACACTTGATTATTTGTAGTAACTAATAAATGTAAACATTATATAAAGAGTTATGATATTGTATTACTTAGGAAATATTGACACAAAAAAGTCTGCATGTTTAGGGCAAATGCAACTTTTTTCTCAAATATTTTTAGTCTGCAATTGGTGGAATTTCTGGGTAGGTAACTCATGAATACAGAGGCCAACTCTGTGTGTGTCCTATAACCACACTCTATGAAATAATGAAAGACATTTTCTTTCTGAGAGAAAAAAACAAGCTCCAGTGTAAACTTGTTGTTGTTGTTATGTGCCATTGAGTCGAGTCTGACTCATAGCAACCCTATGTACAGCAGAGAAAACACTTCCCGATTCTGTGCCAGGCACACAATCTTATTTATGTTTAAGCCCATTGATGCAGACACTGTGTCAATCCATCTAGTGGAGGGTTTTCCTTTTTTGCATTGACCTGCCACTTTCCCAAACATGATGTCTTTCTCCAGGGATTGGTCTCTCCTGTCTCTCCTGACTACATGTCCGAAATATGTAAGATGTAGTCTGGCCATTCTTGCTTCCAAGGAGCATTCTGGTTGCACTTCTTCTAGGACAGATCTGTTGGTTCTTTTGGCAGTCCATGGTATATTCAATAGACATCTCTAGCAACAAGTGTAAGTGTAGCAGTTACAAAATTACTGTTTACATGTGTAGGTTTCTTAATCTCTTTCCATAGATTTTCATATACAAAAGTATTATCCGAACTAAAATAAAGAATGGCACCTTCCTCCTCAATATGAAAACTGAGCTTTTTTTTTTTTTTCCCAGTACCAACGCACAGTTCAGGGTTGAATTTGAAATAAGCACAGCGATATTTTCAGCTGATTATTTTCTTGTTCTTGATGCTTGTTAAACATGCAAGCACGGAAAAAGCCGAAAACTACACCAAATGTTCACTAGGCAGTGAATGGCAGGATACGTGCCTTTCATAAAATCCTAGATCCATCTAAGGGAAAAACAGAATCAATCTCATCTTGAATACATAATCAGACAGACTGCAGCTCATGAAGTTCAACTTTTTTTTTCAAAATCAAACTCTCAAGTTTTAAAAAAGAATTTAGAGAAAAGACCATTTAACCAATCATGTCTGTGTTGAAAAACAGGGAAAGAAACACTTTAATTTTTATCTGCAATTCTTGAAGGAGATTTTTAGTCTTAATATGCGCCCTTATCTGCAAGCCCAAGTAACAACTAAAGACATTTTAAGATTTTCTTTTGCAATAAGACTTTCCCAAAGATTCTGCTTCCTTCTGGAGCCAAGTCTTTTCACCCGAATTAAGAGACATTGAGCATTTTGTGAAGACAAGTCATATTATCTCCATAGCTTTGCAATAGGCTTATATGGGGCAAATGTCCATCTGGTAGGCTGGTGTCTACACACATTCTGCACCTTCAAAATCCTCAGCAATGGTTACCCTTCTACTTTCTTGAAAATAGCATTGCACTTCACTTTTGAGCCCATATTCCCCACTGAGAGCTCCACCCCCACTAAGCCCACAGTGTAGCAGGAGATTTATATGTTCCTCGTACAAGTTTTCAAACTGATTTCAAACATCTTCCAGGGAAGTGGCCTATTTTAAACAATGGCAATCATTTCTGTAGCACTTGCTGGAATGTCTTTCCTTCCCTCTTCAGAGATTTTTGACACCAGTTTATGTCTGTGCAGAAAACCATTCATTGAGATAATGCCATATTTCTCTTTCCAACAAGAGAAACAAATGCTCTCATAAAGCCACCCATTAATGACACACCACCAGTTACAGCTGCCAACACAGTTCTTCAATACAAATCTTGTTAATTGCAGATATAAAACAAACATGAAGTCTTTGCTTGTCCCTGACAACTTATTTTTGTTTATTTGTTTGTTTGTTTGGTATAGATTATTTTTCCAGTACTAGGGGTTGAACGTGGGGCCTCATGCATGATAGGTAATTGCTCTACCACTGAATTGCATCCTCCAACCCCCCTTTTATTTTCTATTTTGAGACACAATCTTGCTAAGTTGTGTAGATGGCCTCTAGCTTCCAACTCACGGCCCTTTACCTCCGCCTCCTGAGTTGCTGGGGTTACCAGCATGCACATTGGCACCCAACAACTCTGCAGAACACAAACTTTACTTGAATTTAGCCATTACTTACAAATTTTACAAATGCTACAGGGTCACATTTATTCAGGGACCCTGGTGACTTGTCAGCCTAGATGGAAAAGCTGTTGCTGGCATGCCATCAATACGTTAACGTAGGGTGCCATTTGGGAATGAAATCTTAACAGTTTTTTGCACAGAAACTGTTCAAGCGTTCGCTCCCTGTCGTGTAACATGCTGGCACTATTAGGTCCTTGCCAACTGCATGACTTTTCCTTTTCTGGGCAATGAAATATATAGCTAAACAATTTGATTGTTAAATCTTTTAAATGATTGTGAATCTTAAACAAAATCTCAAATGCTCTTGAAGCAATCAGCTTCTCTACTTATCAAATGACTATGGTTTTTAGGAAATGACTTTTCAAATTCACTGGTATCATTGATGTATCTTAACTTGTTTTCCACAAAGGATATACCATGGAATGGAGCAGCATGGATGACCAGTTCAATGGTAACTACCCCTCACTGTTTAGACAGACTTTTATTGTGTCCCTTGTTACATGAATAACTGAAAAGACTGAAAATGGTGTTATTCCTTTTACCTGTAATCTTATCAGGCGCGTTGATGTTTCTAGGCATAAAACATTCCTCTTTCAGCTCACCCTTTTCCACCAAAAACTGTTGCATTGGACCACCAAACATGTTTGCAAAATGCCACCAGTAATAAACAGAAGGGCATAATAAAAAGAAAATTTCAAAGTATATGTTGTTGTTAGGTGCCATTGAGTCAGTATCCAACTCATAGCAACCCTCCGTACAACAGGTGAAATACTATTGTCAGTGCTTCTCTGCTATTCACAGGGTTTTCAATGGCAGATTGATTTTTTGGGAGGGGGTTGCCAGGTCCTTCTCCCAAGCCTACAGCACCTGGCTTTCCCAGGTGGTCTCCCATCCAGGTACTAACCAGGCCTGACCCTGCTTAGCTTCCAAGATCTGACAGGATTGGATACCATAGTGCTACAGCTGCGTATCATGATACATTTCCTTTCTAAACCACACAGCCCAGATTT
This sequence comes from Pedetes capensis, assembly GCA_007922755.1. NCBI lineage: Eukaryota > Metazoa > Chordata > Mammalia > Rodentia > Pedetidae > Pedetes > Pedetes capensis. Next base: position 100,604 of record VMDO01004653.1, on the reverse strand, counting down.
TACATTTGTAAAAGCAGAGTAGGGGCTACTGAACCATGGTAAGTAAAAATCTTTTCTGAAGAATGAAAATCTCCCTAGGGTTTTCAGTTTTGCTGGCGGAGTTGATTCACTGTAAATCACTTAGCTACCAAAGAAGCTATGTCAGGAGAGGGAGGCTGACCTCCTCTCCATGAACTTAAGTGCTTGGGAATTGTCAGTGACTCCTGTAATTTCACATCAAAAAAATGAGAGCTCAAATTAATCAACCTGTTCCTGCTCTTCATTGCTAGATGGGGTTAAAGGATTTCTAATGAAAATGTTACCAAGATTGCTGGATCATTATCCGCCTCTGTAGGGAAGTGGCACATGAAGTCCAAAAAAATGTGTCCATGGTTTGCTTCTCATTCATGTTCTCTCAAGGAACTAGCAATAAATCATGGAACTCAAGGATTCCACGGAATCCCAACTGAAATTAAGTGATGATAGAGCAATCTCTACCTGTTCGTCAACTATTTAAATTCCTGTCATGAAAATGTACTTAAATACTTTCTGGGTGTCTTATGCATATTTGCACATCTACCTGCTCTTCTAGAACTATGAGTTTTTGCTAAATAATTCTTTGAGGAGTGGAATGAAATGGATGATAAGGAGAAATAACAGAAACCCATCTCTTCAAGAGAATACAAAGCTAACTGATGCAGATTGACATATTCTGAGAAAGTTAATGAATTAAGTGCAATGAGGGAAGGCTACAATAATGAAATGCTTGACCATGCTAGAAAGAACACTATGGAAACTAGATCAATAAAAAATAGGCAAATCCTATCAATGTTTAAATATCAATATTCCAATACCCTCATTTTGACACAGCCTTGTGCTCCTGGGAAACAAGGAGGTTAATAACCTTTAAAATCCTCTCACTTTTTGGTTTTCTAGGAAATAGTTTACTATAAGGAACCAGCCTTCTCCATATGACTAAAGCTGACCCCTTTCTTTATGTTTAAATGGGCCATACACAGTCTAACCAGATTCCCATTTGGGGGGAGTCTCACAAATGAATTTACTGAACTTTTTCTTCCCACGGATCAACCTAAAAATAAAAATGGCCATTAATTTGACTTGTCCGAACCTTAATCAAGCTTCTTCCCTCCTCACAAGTCTCAGACCTGGAATCACCTTTGAGTTTGTAAGCACTGGAATGGAACAGATCCTCTTCCTGATTCCCTCTTGAGAACCCACTGACCTCAGGTAAAGATCAATTTTCTGTTGCCTGCATCTGCTTGTTTTCCTCCCTCACAAGCAATTTTTTGCAGCCTTGTTTACTTTTTCTCAGTGGACAATCCTTTTCACCTGACTTTGAGACACTTAGAGATTTTTTTTTTTTTTTGGTGTGTGTGTGTGTGTGTGTGTGTGTGTGTGTGTGTGTGTGTGTGTGGTACCGGGGGTTGAACCCAGGGCCTCGTGCTTGCATGCTCTGCAAGTGCTGGACCACTGAGCTGCACCCCCAGCCCATTATTTTACTTTTTGAGACAAGGTCTCTCTAAGTTATGCAGACTGCCTTTGGTCTCGAACTTGCGATCCTCCTGCCTCCACCTCCCCAGCCGCTGGGATTACAGGCGTGCGCCACCGCACCCAGCATATGAACCTTTCACCCTATTGCAATATCCCTTCTCCCATTGCAATAGTACCCTTGCTTCTACTGCAATAACCTTTTCCATTGCTGTTGTTGTTGTTGTTGTTGTTGTTGTTGTTATTGTTGTTCGGTGCCACTGAGTTGACTCATAGAAACCCTATATATAACAGAATGAAACACTCCCTGACACTGTGCAAGCCCCATACTATGTCACTGTTTCTCTGCTATTCATAGGGTTTTCAATGGCTGATTGTTTTGAGATTGCTCCAGGAGTGGGCTGCCAGGTCCTTTTCCCATTTTTTGCCATGCAGGGAATTGAACCCAGGGTTTCAGAGAGCACAGAACAGCACTCTACCAAATGAGCTAAACCCCAGCTCTTCTTTTTCCAGTAGTCTATCTAAATTCAGATTATTTGACAAATTCTAGTAATTTATCACTTGAGAAACAATTGAAATCTAGAAAGATTTATGTACAAAACACTCATTTAATATTTTATGTAGTAAAACAACATTAAAACCACAAGTTCTATCAAAGGATGCGTTTTTTTTAATTACAATAAATGTGTTCAGTTGGAAGGAATAAAAGTATACCAACAACTATTAGTAAGAATCCCAAATGCTTTTCTAAATATAAAGCACATTATGTATAAGAATAAATCATCATCATCTTATTTGTGTAAGACTGTAGCCATAGCCCCATGGCATCCGATCCCATCAGATCTTGGGAGCTAAGCAGTGTCGGGCCTGGTTAGTACTTGGATGGGAGACCTCCTGGGAAGGTGGTGTAGGCCTGGGAGAAGGACCTGGCAACCCACTCCCAAAAATCAATCCACCATTGAAAATACTATGAACAGCAGAGAAGCACTGACAATAGTGTTCCACCTGTTGTACATAAGGTCACTATGAGTTGGATACCAACTCGATGGCACCTAACAACAACAACAACAACAATATTTGTGTAAATATTCATGTGTAGGGATAGCTGGGTGCTGTGGCTCACGCCCATAATCCCAGTGGCTCGGGAGCCGGAGGCAGGAGTATCGCAAGTTCGAGACCAGAGGAAGTCTGCGTAACTTAGAGAGACCCTGTCTCAAAAAGTACAAAAAAAAAAAAAATGATCTGGGGGTGCAGCTCAGTGGGTCAGCACTTGCAAAGCATGCAAGCGCAAGGTCCTGGGTTCAACCACCAGTACCACAAAAAATATATATATTCATGTGTAGGGGAGAAATATCTTTCCCTGACCCACACTGTAACTTGACAATTAAGTCCTAAGTCCACTGCTTTAAGTGAAATTCAAGAAACTGAAATTGGTGAAAGGAAAATGGATTTATTTACATTAAGGCCAAACTTGGAAGAGAAACACAAATGCTGAAATTTCTCTCCAGTTTTCCTGTGGTGATTCTCCCATCTTTTGTAGGAAAGATGAAACCAAAAGCTAAAACAAAAGTCAACAAATACTTAGAGTTAGCTGTTACCCAGTGCCATCTTGCACTGGGAGGGAAATCACTCCCCAAGTACCTTGATGTTTCAGGCTCTCAGGGTGGGATCTACCGCTGAATTTGTATTCCCACAGAGTCTGTGCCCACCCAGCATGAGACCTGTGATATTTATTATATGTATGCAATAAAGAATATCCCTCCTCTCATTTATTCCTCCATCTTGAGTCATTTTAAAATAAGCAATGACTAAAAGAAATAAGAACAGAATACTATAACAGCCAAAATTAGAACACATCTAGTATTGGGTAACCATGAACAAAACCCCTTCATAACCTCTTGGCTTTAGTTATTTGGGGAAGAGCCAGCAAAAAGGCAATTCCCTTTTCTGTTGACTTTTCTCCATCACTCAGGCTAACCTCAAGCTTAGGATCTTCTGGCTTTATGTGCCATCATGTCCACCAAAACTCCACACCAGTTCTGACAATGTCTTCCTTTGTACAGTTTAAAAGATGTCACTGACCATCTTGTGGCTTGGTCTTCACAGTCTCACATCACCAGGATGACTTTTTCCTGGTTCCGTCTCATCTGGCCCCACACTGGAGAGGACTGACAATTAGGGAGCTGGTGCCCAAGGGCCTTCTCTATTTGAGGGCCAAATTTAAGCAACTCAGAGTTTTAGAGGGCAGGGAGTCTAAGGTGGAATTTACCTGGAATCCATTTAATATCTAAGGACACTGTTTAAGTTGCTAGAAATCATGTTCTTGTGGAAGGCTGAGGCTGTAGTTAAAATTTTTACAAAGAATTTGAAAGACAAAACCAAAGAAAGCTTAGCAATTTATTAAACAATCTAGTTGCTTTTACTTGAACCATAGAGGATTATGGGCTGGGATCTAGCTCTGTTGGTAGAGTGCCGCTCTGCTGTCTCTGAAGTCCTGAGTTCAATTCCTAGCACCACAGAAATGGGAGAAGGACATGGCAATCCACTCCTAAGGCAATCCTGAAACAATCAGCCATTGGAAACCTTGATATGAGTTGGACACAACTCGACAGCACCTAACCACAATAACAACTAGAGGATTATAAGCCTGCAGCTGTACCACTGGCATCTGATCCCATCAGATCTCAGAAGCTAAGCAGGGTCAGGCCTGGTTAGTACTTGGATGGGAGACCACCTGGGAACACCAGATACTATAGGCTTGGGAGAAGGACCCGGCCACCCACTCCCAAAAATCAATCAGCCATTGAAAACCCTATGAATAAAGGGAAGGAGTAACAATACTGTTTTTCCTGTTGTATGTAGGGTCTCTATGAGTCAGACAGCAACTTGACGGCACCTAACAACAAAGAGGATTATAAACATATAAGAAACAAATCAGTAATAGTTAGCCTTACACCTATGCAGAGATCTTTTATAAATTTTATCTGTGAATCAAAACTTAAGAGTTCTTGGCTCAGTAGAATATCAGGCCTATGTACTGACAAATATTGAAGTTTTATACCTCTTACAAGTTTAGGGGACAGTGCTCATGACCATAAACAGATCCATTTTCTTATGTAGAAGTACATTTCATATATACAATAACAAAACTGCTTATTTAGTGTGGGCAAGCAGACCCAAAACAGGTTTTTAAATAGCAGAACTGCCCAAGTGGCAGGGTATTTTTTTTAAATACTGATCACACATCAGAAATGTCCAAATGTAACGAATACTTCATAAAAGAGACCACCTTTGGTCACCTTGCATGTTTCAAACTTGTAACTCTATGAAATCTTATATAATGTTCAGGCAAGCTCAAATATACAGTATGTTTGCCTTTTGATATATGTGTATTTCTGATCACAGAAACATATATATGGTGTTAATTACACTAGAATAGCCCAGAATAGTACTTGTCTATTTAACTAGGGTTATAAAATGGTTATTTAAGATTCTGATCCATACTGATATTTAAGTGAGTGCTTATTCTGTTAAAACCCTAACAAAATTATGAGAAATTATAAGCAATTTCTCTGGTAAAATATTAAATCCTTGCCCTTTAAAGGTAGCCCTTTTATAAGCATTGGCAAGAGTAGAATAAGAAAGTTTAGCTGCCTTAAATATAAAGAACTGGAAAACCCTACAAACAAACTTTTGCTTATAGTCAACGGAACACTATGTACATCTTCTTTTATAAGACTTATCTCTTATAAACCTCTTGTAACTGCGCAAAACCTTTACAACTGGTATCTCTGCAATCAGAAACCATGCATTTTATCAGTAGTTTCTAAAGCACCGTTTTTACCTTTGAATTAATTTAGTTTTTTTTTCTGTCATGCAAAGAATTGCTTGCATTTGTATATGGAAACCATAAAAAGTGAACAAAAATTTCAAAGACATTTCCATCATGCTTTATTTGTCAGAGACTTACTGATATATTTTCACATAATATCTATAATAGATGGATATGAGTTAATACACTACAGATCATAAAATAATTTTTATTAGTTTATTTTATTATGTTTATTATGACACAGTATAAAAACGCTGAGCTCAAGAATCCAATGAATAGGGAATCTAAATCTAACATTGCTTTTTGCAAACAATACTGGTGGAATCTTACTAATTTATGAGTATCCGCAACTATGTTTAATCTCATAACATGATAGCATTTGTTAGTAATAAATCAATGTTGGGTAGTAACTTTATCATCCTAATAGAAAAGTAGCCCACTTCAACATTTAAAAATATATGTACATCCCATAATTTTATATGTAGCAAAGCCCAGAGGCTATGCTAAAAGTCTCCCCATATGCAAGAGCAGTCTTTTCATTCTTTTCTCCAAAATTTACATTTCAAATTTGCTTAGTAAAAGCAGTTTAAATTTTTTTTTTTTTTTGAGCATATAACAAAATTATGGGACTGGGATTTAGCTCAGTTGGTAGAGCACCGCTTTGCACTTTCTGAGGCACCAAGTTCAATTCCCAGCACCACAAAAACAGGAAAAGGATGTGGCAACCCACTCCCGAGGCAATCCCGAAACAATCAGCCATTGAAAACCCTATAAGGTTCGCTATGTGTCGGATATGATTCAATGGCACCTAACAACAACAACAACAACAACAACAAAATTATACGCTTAAAATTTAATTATCCCTTAAATGTAAAAATATCAGTTATCTTTCTTCCTGGTAAGTTTTGATAATATAATCCTTTTGCCTATTATATACAGGGAAACATAAAAGCTTTCTCAAACCCTGAATGTCATTATCCATGTGAGTTGGCATTTATCTATAACATTATCACAAAAAGTAAATTTTATGCCATAACACAAAATTTTTGACATACATATACATCCCTGATTTTCACAAGAATAAGACTTTACATTTAATAATTGTATATATAAAATTACTCCTGAGAAAGAAACCTATACCTTAAATAATTGGCCCCTGTTAGGTGAAATTGCACTTCAGGTAGAGTCTTTATTTTTAGATAACTATTACCCCTTCAATATATTTGCTTTTAAGTGATTAGAAGATCAGATATCTTTCCATTGTACACCAGAGTGTCTCAGAGCTTTTTGAAACATATTTAATAGGCCCAAACAAATGGCTAGGTTTCAAAATGACTCATTTTTGCCCCCTTCATTCTCAAGTTTCAGAGATAACTCTTAAAATGTCTTTGTCTCAGCTAGGCCTGACTGAGAAAGACCTTAGAAAACCAGTTATCAGAGAAAAAAAGAAAATACTAAGGCAGAAGCAGTCACTCCTATCAATGCTTTGTTGTTGTTGTTGTTGTTGTTGTTAAGTGTGATGGAGTTGGGTCCCCAGCACCATAAAAATGGGAGAAGGACGTGGCAACCCACTGCAGAAGCAATCAGGAAATAGTTGCCATTGAAAACTCTATGCGGGTTCGCTATGAGTCAGACTGGACTCAATAGCACCTAACAACAATAAATGAATGCATTAACTGCAGTTAAAAAATGTTCTTAAAATGCCTATACTTGACACATATATGAACACATTTTAATTAAACATGCCAAGGAATTTTAGTGTAAAATAAACCCAAGAAAAAAATAAAAGGATAAAGTGTCCACAAGCATGATAGGAAGATTAAGCTTTGCTTGATTTTATTTTAAAGACATATAGTTAAATGCTCATCTTGGTGGCTTTAGCAAGAACTAATTCTAGGGAAGTATTTTAGATCAGTAATGTATATTGCTTATTGGAGATCCCTTCCCAGAATGTCACCAAAGGGCTGGATCTCCCTTCACGTGTCTTGGAATGCTTTACACCAGGAATGCAGAGGTGACTTCAACATGCTGGATGACCAGTCATTATTTTCACCTAGATGAGCTGCTAGAGTTACTCCCAATCTGAGAAGGAGCTGTGTCCTTCTGATATGGTTTCCTGTTAGACAACTGAATGACATGAGGCCAGGAAACTCCAGTATCTCCGTTAAGATTCAAGTCACCTAGAGTCACCCAGAGTGAGCCAAAGGGAGAATTTGTCTCTTCTCTTCAGGGTATAGGAATCCTCATATAGATAGATCTCTGAATGGGCTATTGCTACAGCCATTAAACTTTTAGCCTCTATTTGAGCCAATTTGATGTGACTACCACACAAAATGATAATGGAAAAACAGTCAGGCACATTGGCACACATCTCTAATCCCAGCAACTCAGGAGGTGGAGGTAGGAGGATTGCAAGTTTAAAGCCAGGGGCTGGCTGTGTAACTTAGCAAGACCCTGTCTCAAAATAAAAAAATAAAATGAGTTAGGGGTGCAGCTCAGTGGCAGAGCACTTTCAAAGCATATGTGAGGCCTTGGGTTCAATACTCAAGTATTAAAAAAAAAAAAAAAAAGCAAAAGCAATTTCTTCTCTGTGACTTCATATTTTCAGAAATAAGGGTTTTCCTTTCCCCATGGTATGGGTGGGAGACTTACATGAGTCTCATGACCTACTTCATGAGATGGTCAGAAAACACTTCCTAAGTTTTATGACTGAGGCTAGGATTTCGCTTGGTAGAGCGCTGCTCTGCAGTCTCTGAGGTCTCAAGTTTGATTCCCAGCACCGCAAAAAATTGGTGAAGGATGTGGCAATCCACTCTTGAGGCAATCTCGAAACAGTCAGCCATTGAAAACCCTATGAGGGTCACTATGAGTCAGACACGACTCGATGGCACCTAACAACAAGTTTTATGACCAGCTTCAGGAGAGAAGGGCATGGGAAGGAAGGTGAATGTGACCCTCTATTTTTGTAGTTTTGTCAAATGCTAAGGTGTTACACTTTGACATACTGTGTTCTGAACTCCATTATAGTGTATATAATGACTGTGTTTTTGTTGTTAGGTGCTATCAAGTCGGTATTCCACTCATAGCGACACTACATACAACAGGCGAAACACTATTGTCAGTGCTTCTCTGCTATTCATAGGGTTTTCAGTGGCAGATTGATTTTTGGGAGTGGTTTGCCAGGTCCTTCTCCCACATAATGACTACTTATAAAATAATAATCAAATAAAATATTATAATAATTCTTGCCTCTAGAAACAAGAATAGGTACCTAGGACTAGGTAAAAGAAATTTCTTTTTAATTTTAAAATGATTTTATACTATTAAACTATTTTACTCTGTGCATATATTATCTTTTTCATAAAATGTATTAAAATATACTGTAACAGTACAATTTTTAAAATATAAAATTAATAATTCTGTCTGACTCCAAACCATTCATTATTTCAATTATTCTAACATGTGAACCTGACAGTATAAACCTTAACATTTTTCTCTCTGATTCTTCAGAAGCCCACACTCTTAGAAAATATTATAAGAGTCGGGGAAAAACTACACCTCTAGACAGTGGATTCCAATCTCACACTTCTTTGTTGGTTTTTCCAGAACTTTCTATGTACCTAGTAGGAAACCTAGTAGGTTTCCAAGAAAAATTTGGAAATGCAATAAAGAGCAAGTGAAATAAATAATTATAGCATATTTCCAGTTGCATGCTTAATGTACTTTAAAGAAATTATTGCTTTTTTTTTTTTGCCTGAAAAACAAAGCTTTCCTAAAATTCAATTGCTTGCACATGTGGTAGTAATATGAATATTTCTTTCCAGTAGCACCAATTAGTTTTGTTTTTGCAGTTCTGTGGACTAAATATAGCTGTACTTTTTTTTCTTTTGTTGTTTTTGGCATTTTTGTGGGCAGGCTAAGGTCCCTGGAGGGACACTGTCTCTTTCTAGAGATTTATGTGGCTTGAATGGTGGGGGATGATAAGCACTTGCTGTTCTATAGTGTAGTTAATACTCAGCCTGAGGATAGGAAAGCAGTGAAGCATCTTCTCTGAGGTACAGTGGTTCTGCAGGAACCATCAACACAGTTTCTTCTTCTGAAGAAATTTGCATCAAAATGCTTAATCCACAGGGAGTGCAACATTCACTCCCTGCTCACTGCCCAAGGAAAACAGCTATTATGGTCATTTCCCATCCTCTCAAAGCAGAACAAAAGGCAAAGCAAAGCAAAGCAAAGGAAAAGCTATTGTAACCAGTATGGCAAGAGAAATAGAGCTGTCTTAAAAGGAACATAATTTTACCTTCAGGTATATCTTTCTTGAAAACTTTTTACATGCTAATGATTATGAATTATTATTTCTCTCATAGGACACCATATTCATGGTAAGACTAAACAGAGAACGGGGAGAGAAACTTATCTGTTTTTATTGCTATCCAAATAAAACAATCTTACTTTCTTATTTTGTCTTGTTTTGCACTTATTCAATTAAGGGAATTTAAGGAGTTTTAGGATTCCTTGCAAGAAATGAAATGAATGAATAAAGGCACGAGAGGAAAAGAAGGTTTAGTAGGAGATAACAGCTATTATGTTTGCAACATCATTTAAGTTACAGCTGAAAATTTCACTGTCCTATTTACATGTGTGTGCAGGAGCAATATTTCTTTTTTTGACTAACAGCAAATCTTTCCTTGATCAAGTGTTAGTCACACACCTCTGAATCCTCTTCTCAACAAGGCCTGGAATTTTAGAACTCTGTGTCTGTCTTTGCTTTGTCCAGTTTTCACAAGAATCCTCCGAAATTAGGTGGAGGCAGGAGAATCACAGGTTCGAGACCAGAGGCAGTCTGCGTAACTTAGCAAAACCCTGTCTCAAAAAGCAAAAAAATGGGCTGGGGGTGCAGCTCAGTGGTCCAGCACTTGCAAAGCATGCAAGCACAAGGCTCTAAGTTCAACCCCCTTTACTGAAAGAAAAAAAAAAAAAGAATCCTGCTAAATTGGATTAGGCAGAATAACCCATACTCCATATTTGATCACTGTCTACATCAGATCCCTTTCTTCATCTTCCATCATTGCCCAGGCTATGTCTCATTACCCTGTCCTGCCAGAAGCAAGAATCTCCTTTGGTCAAATTATTCAGAGGTTGTAATTTTCCATCCTTTGACCTTACTAAATTCCTTCACTATAAATCCCCACTTTACTTTGTTGTATTTGGAATTCAGCCCAATTTTCTTCCCTACCACAAATCCCTATTACAGTATTCCCTATGTCTAATCCGACAGAGTCCTGAATAAAGTCTGACTTATTATTTTAATAGGTGTCAGGAACAATTTTTTCTTTATCATTTCAATCCTGTTTCATCTCTGAAATAATCAAAGCAATAAAGATATATAAGAAGGAAAAAGTTTGGTTATTCTATAATAGCTCCAATACAATGCCACAAGCCAGTTATTAAAAACAGTGAAGAAGCCGGGTGTGGTGGCGCATGCCTGTAATCCCAGCAGTTTAGGAGGTGGAGGCAGGAGAATAGCAAATTCGAGACCAGAGGCAGCCTGTGTAATTTAGCGAGACCCTGTCTCAAAAAAAGTAAGAAAAATGGGCTGAGAGTGCAGCTCAGTGGTCCAGCACTTGCAAAGTATGCAACCGCGAAGCCCTGGGTTCAACCCCCAGTACCCAGAAGAAAAAAAAAAACAGTGAAGAAAAGAACATGTGCAATAAGGTTGCCTATAAGGGATGCTGCTAGTGTCAATTAAAATGCCTTGTTTCCAAGTAGGTTACATGTCCAGAAGACCCAAATAAGCAATGTGTTCAGTGCCAAGACAATGAAGTGGAAAAAAGAATATTTGAGACAAAAGAATAAGACTTTATTTTTGTATGATGGAAAAATGTGGGCAAACAGGAGTTGTGCAACTGATTGAAGATGGCCTAAGAGTTTGCCTGGTATGCAGATATGAAACCCTTCTGCTAGTTGGACATTGCTTTCTACCAGCCTGGAGGGGAAACACCCAAACCCAGAGTATGGAGGAAATGGATTTAGTGACAGACCAGAAATTAAATCCCTGTTGACAAGACTCTGCCTCCCACCCCTCTCCTCTCATTGCTTCTTTTAAGTGCATAGGGACCATTTAGTTGTAAGTATTAACTTTAAGGGAATGTGCATGAAAGCTCTACCCTAGTGGAAGAAGGAAAAAGAGGCAAATATATTGACTACAAGATACATCAGAAAATCTAGGCCACCAAGAAATTTAAAAATACGACACTACTCAATTGCATTATACAGTTTGAAGAAACCATATTCCACTTGAAAGAAAATCTCAGTGGAAAGAGGAAAACCTTCAATAAACAAAGATTAAACACAAAAGAGGTGGCATTATTTAGTGGTACCAGGGAAACAATAGAAGAAAAACTATTGTGGTATTACAGCTAGAACAAAAAGCATAGACCCTGCCAAGTAAAACCAGTCAGTAGTAATGTTGTCTAAATATTCTGAAGACCCTCCTGCTATATAACATTTAAAAATATTAGCTAAAATATTTTTCAGCTGTATTGTGGAATAATTGACATATGAGAATTTTGTGTATTTAAGAGATACAACCTACTGTTTTGATGTATGTATGCATAAGTGAACTGATCACCACAATCAAGGTGACTGACATATCCATAACCTTACATAGTTATTTCTTTTGTGTGTGTGGTGAGAACATTTAAGACTTAGGCTAGCAAATTTCAAGTATAGAATATTGTTTTTACTATAGTCAACGTGTTGTATGTTAGCTCTCCAAGACAGTTTCATTTTATATAACTAAAACTTTTGTGCCCTTTGACCAAAATATTCCAATTCCCCCTTCTCCTCAACCCTGGCAACCACCATTCTAACCATTCTACCTTTTGTTTCAATCAGTTTGACTATTTTAGATTCCATGTGTAAGTAAAATCATGATATCTTTATCAATTAGCATATCTTCCTGGTTCATCCATGTCACAAATGGCAGAGTTTCCTTCCTTTTCAAGGCAGAATAATATTTCACACTATATTTATCGCTTCATCCATCATCAGGCACATGGATTGCTTCCACATATTTGTTATTATGAATAATGCTGCAAAGATCATCAAAATGCAGATAAATCTTCAAAATTCAGATATCATTTATTTTGAATAACCGGAAATGGCATCGTTGAATTACATAGCAGATACATTTTATTTTCTTGATAAACCTCCATATTATTTCCCATAATAACTATATCAATTTACAACCCCACTCATAGTGTGCAAGAGTTCTTGTCCCTCCATATTTTGGGCAAGACCTATTATCTTTTGTTTTTCTGATTAGGAAATTAAGACAACAGTTTCATTTACAATAGCAACAAAAAGAATAAAATACTTAGAAGTAAACTTAACCAAAGAAGTGACAGACTTGCACATTGAAAATTACAAAGCATTGATTTAGGAAACTAACATGGATAAATGGAAAGGCATCCTGTGTTCATAATTTAAAAGAATATTCTTATAATATACTATCCAAAGTTATCTACAGATTCAGTGCAATCCCTATCAATATCTTGAAGGCATTCTTTACAGAAATAGAAAAAAAAGTCCTAAAATCGTATTCTACAACACAAACACACACAAAACAAGATAACTAAATAAAAATAAAAACCCAGAATAGCCAAAAGAAACTTAAGAAGAAAGTAGGTAGCATCATACTTACTAATTTTAAAATGTAACATAATGGAATAGCAATCCATACAATGTGGTACTGACATAAAAAGTTATATAAAACAAGAGACAATAATAGCCCAGAAAAATTCATACATTTACAGCTAATTGATCTTAGACAAGGATGCTAAGGATAGACCATGGGGTAAGGTACTCTCTTTAATAAATTGTGGTGGGAAAACTAGATATCAACATGCAGAACAACTTGGATTCTGTCTCACATCATTTACAAAAGTCAACTCAAAATAGGTCAAAGACTTAAATGTAGCACTCCAAACTGTAAAACTACTAAAAGAAAACGTAAGGAGAAAAGCCTTTTCACATTGGTCTTGGCAATGATATCTTTAAGTTTAAGAATAGTTCACTCTACAATTCAGTGGGGAAGATTCCGAGTGTAAATTTGTTGAAAATATTATATAAGTTATATAAAATAAAACATTACAGAAACTACAAAACAAGTCAGGTACAGTGATGCTTATCTTTAATCCCAGCAACTCAGGAGACAGAGGCAGGTGGATTGCAAATTCAAGGCCAGAGGCAGCCTATGTGATTTAGCAAGACCTTGTCCCAAAATATAAAGTAAAGAAATGGGCTAGGGGTATGGCTCAGAGGCTGAGCACCTATAAAAACCATGCATGAAGCCCCAGGTTCAACTTTTCAGTACCAAAAACAAAAAACAAAACAAAAGAAAAACAGTTTAAAAAGCAAATTGTTTTGCACTATACAAATGGAGGCAGGATATTTTCCCTACCACACACACAGAGATATCCTTTCTTTGCTATATTTGAGTGTGTCCTCTACCAAGTCATCATTTTTTTTTTGATGCAGCAGGATATCAGATAGAAAAAAATTAAATTCATTATAAACATAAGAGATCTGGATGAGATAGTCCTCAGAATTCAGGGGAAGAATGTTGAACGCACTTTTGTATTCCTTCTTCCTCAGCACTCTGCTTCTTCCCCATTACTATTTTCAGCCTTCTATGAGAATGCAATGAGAAAATGGGAGAAGGACATGGTAATCCACTCCCAAGGCAATCCCGAAAAAATCAGCCATTGAAAACCCTATGAGGGTCGCTATGAGTAGGGCATGACTCGATGGCACGTAACAACAACATAAGAATGTTCACTGGTAGGTGTTGAATAAATGCAGTTGAAGGTCCCACATCCCTATACTGAGCAATACTCTTTAAATGAGGAATGAAGAAGATTTAGAGTGACTAAAGAAGCCAGGTGATAACACATTAAGAAGAAATAGGTAAAGTGTTTCTGAAAAGTCCTGCCTGTTTCAGAGGTTGAAGAAAAAGTGGGAGATTCAGTATTCAATAAGCCGCAAATAAAGGCTATACATTTTGTTGCAATGTTAATTTACAGTGACCTTTTAGCCACTATAAATCCAACTTTTTCTTTTCTTCTTCCCCCATGATTGTTGTTGTTGTTAGGTGCCATGGAGTTGGATGCAACTCATAGCAACCCTCAGGGTTTTCAATGGCTGATTGTTTCAAGATGGCTTTGGGAGTGGATTGCCATCTCCTTCTCCCATTTTTTCATTGCTGAGGCTCGAACCCAGGGCCTCAGAGCCCACAGAGCAGCAATTTATCAACTGAGCTAAACCCTAGATGGTTAAGTGTCTGCTGCACTTACCTAGAAATTCCCTCTATCTAATTTTTTTTTTTTCTAATATTTTTCAGTGCTGGAGATTGAACCGATGGCCTTCGTGCATGCTAGGCAAGAGCTCTACCACTGAGCTGTACCCCCAACCCCGTTTTAATTTTTTATTTTGACATAGGGTCTCACTAAATTGCACAAGCTGCCTTTGGCCTTGAACTCACAATCCTCCTGCCTCAGTGTCCAGCATCATTGAGATTACAGGTGCCCACCATAGCACCTGGCTTTCTGTAGCTACTTCATCTTTTCCTATTCTCCCTTCCAACTTCATGAAGGACTTTTCTACATTTCTACCCTATTTCCGTCTGATAACATAATATCTGTTATCAAGTCTCTTTTCATTCATTTTTATGCTTCTCCAATCCTGTTACCACACAGCAAGCAAAATTCTCAATTTTTATTAAGAAGTTGGCTCATTTTTTATTTTCTCCAGGTATCTTTCTCCAATAATCTCTGGATGTACCCTTTAATGTATAGCAGTGGGTCAGTCTCTTTTTACTTCTTGATAATGTTTATCAAAACTGAAAGCTGGGTGAGGTCAGACTCAGTGGCTCATGCCTGTAACCCCAGAGATGAGGAAGCAGAAGCAGGAGAATCACAATCTAAGTCAAGCTCAGTTCTTGACCCACAGAAGCAGGGAGATGCTGAAATGGGTTGTTTGAAGCTGCTGAGATCCAGGGGTAGTATGTTCTGCAGGAACAGTTATGAATACACAAGCTATCCTGTGTGGGCAGGCCAAACTATTTAAAGCATAGAAGCCAAAAATGGGGAAAGTGAGCATTACCTATGACCTTAAGGTACAATACAGTATCCCTCTTGTATTAATTCATCTTATATAATCAGCTCACTGGATATCCAACTATAAACAATTTGTTAAGTAACTTCTCTATTGTCTGGCATAATTTATGGAAACTTTACAATAGAACTGCTATGAAAAATATCCCAAATGTAAATTAAAAATACTTTTTATTATTAAACTTCCAAAGATACATTAATAACCCCAAAGTTGTATTCTTCTATAGAATTAATAATAAATTAATTAATGTATAACATCTTTTTTCTGCTAAAATTTTATATCTTGCTCAATTTAAGCCAAAATAGTAATATTTTGATGGCTGGATATAAGCATAATCCTTTACTCAGAAGTGGTCTTAATTGATTTGTTAATATAACAAAATAGCTGAAGTGGGTATTTTATAAATAGAAGATGTCTCCTGGCTCTCAATTCCAATGGCTGGACAGTCCAAACATCATTGCACTGCTGTCTGAGAACAAGTCCCTTGGCTGCACCACAACATGGCAGAGAAGCAGAAAGACAAATGGTCTTGTGTGGAAAGGACCAGGTATGTGGGAAGGTCTTGATTTAGAGCTAACCAATCTTGCAAGAACTAGCCCAGTGCAGTGGGAACTATGTAATTCTTAGAGTGGAGCCTCAGTAATCAAAGCTCCTTCTGGTAGACCCCACCTCTTAAAGATCTACAACCTCTTAATGCAGTTACACTGGGGACCAAGATTCTGGCACATGACTCTCTGGAGGATACTTGATCCTATTCAAGCCACAGCAACAGTAAAACCCAAGACAACTTTTCCTGAAATACTTATCACTCCTTTAACCCCACCAAAGTTAAATTTATCCTGACACATCTTTATGTGCTTGCATCCGTCTCCTAGGGCTGCCATAACAAAATGCTACAGACTGGGTTGCTTAAACACTAGAAATTTATTTTGTCATGTTTATGGAGGCTACGAGTCCGAGATCTAGGGGTCAGTGGGTTTTGTTTTCTTCACTAGGCTCTTTGCTTGGCTTGTTGAAAGCTTTCGTCTCCCTATGTTTTTCTATCATTTTTATATAGTTTCCCCCTGTGTTTTAATTTCCTTTTCATATGAGGATGTCAGTCCTATCAGATTAGGGCTGGTCCATATGAACCCATTTTACCTATATTATCTCTTTAAAGAGCCTTTTTCCATACAGTTACCTTCTGAGGTACTAAGGGTTAGTATTTCAATATAGGAATTTTGAGGGGACGTCACTAACCTGTAACAATACCCAACTCTCCCATGTAATCAACTGGATCACAGAGCACATGAATATATCATACCACTACTTCCAGTCACTATAACATACAAAAGTAAAGCTGGGCGTGGTGGCACACACCTGTAATCTCAGCAACTCAGGAGACAGAGGCAAGAGGATTGCAAGTTTGAGACCAGAGGCAGTCTGTGTGATTTAGCAAGAACCTGTCTCAAAAAAGTAATAAATGGGCTGGGGGTGCAGCTCAGTGGTCCAGCACTTGCAGAGCATGCAAGTCTGAGGCCCTGGGTTTGACCCCCAGCACTTCAAAAGAAAGAAAGAAAAAAAAAAAACATACAACAGGAAACACATCCACCATAGCAATAACATTAGCCAGAGGGGGAGATAAAGAGAGAGAGAGAGAGAGAGAGAGAGAGAGAGATTTTTATTTCTATTTATTTTGTTTTGTTTTTGAGACAGATTTTCACTGTGTAGCTCCAGCTGCCCTGGACCTTGCTATGTAGACTATGTTGACCTCAAACTCACATCAATCCTCCTGCCTCTGCCTGCCGAGTGCTGGGATGACCGGAGCTTTTTATTTCTCATCATGGGCCACAGAAAAAACCTGAGAATAGCTTTACTATGGAGGGTCTAGATTAGACAGAGGAAATGAAAATAAAAAGGAAGGTATGTCTTGATTTTTGTCTAAGATGTTAAGCTTTTGTTTCCAATCACCTTTTCCATCAGTTACATAAGTTTAAGTTCAACCAGGGAAATCTCCTACCATGACACTAATTTTGCCTGATATTTTTCACAATCTTGAAAAAAATCAAAGGCTTCTCTGTCCCTGTGATGCTGTTGACTCTCCCTAATCTTAACACTCTTTGTGCATTAATGCAAAACCATAAACTGTGAAAATGTGCTTTATTTGAGTCTTGTATTTCCTGGATATTTAAATCCTTAAGACTTGGTTCTTATACAGAAATTCACTAAAAATATACATGTTTCTTCCCATAGTCTGCTTTCCTGAACCAGCGAGACTAGCACTACAGAAGCAAAACCGATCTCTCTCAGCACTAGGTAGAAAACAGAATCCAAAGACACTACTTTTAAGAATTCTTTAAAAACCTCTTTCAACATGACCTTTCACTAGATCAAACAAGAACTTTCTCTCTCCACAATGAAACGTGAACTCACAGAGAATCAAAACAGTTTCTGCAACCAAAGCTTCCTTGAAGAAGCTCTATGACACCAGGAATAAGCCTTTAGTCCCAACTAAGACCAGATACTTCCTGAGAAGGAGGTGCTATATATAAAATAGTCTACCTTTCTTGATTGGAATAGATGTTTCCAATTATACTGATTTGAACTGGCTGTCTAAACTAATCAATTGATTTTCTCCTCATGGAATTTTGCCTCACTAGTTAAGTTTTTCCACTTCCATGAAAGAAACATGGTAAATTTTGGATCCTTGACTCTGAACTAAGTCACTTATCACATTTGTTTCGCCAGCAAGTGCACAGCAGAGAGAGAGAAGACAGGATAAGTTTGTAGGATGTCTTGGACACGTAAGTAGGAGACACATCACTTTTAAAATGTAATAAATACCATCCCAACACAAAAACAAAGTGGGAGCTGATCATGATGCTGAGCTGTTTTGATTACCATCCTCCTCTCCCTTTGATACAAATTATAAAGCTTGATAAAAGGCAGACAGTTTCAGGGAGGAGTGGCCAATGCTTGTGGGAGGAGATAGAAGAGACTCTCCTTCTCCTACTTGTGCAGAGGTAGAAGTGCCGATAAAGTGCTAATGACCTCTCTAAATGTTGTTGTTATGTGCCCTCAAGTCTGGTCCAACTCAGAGCAACCCTCATAGGGTTTTCAATGGCAGATTGTTTCAGGATTGCTTTGGGAGTGGATTGCCACGTCCTCCTGTATTTGTGGTGCTGGGGATCGAACCTAGGTCCTCAGAGAGTGTGGAGCAGTGCTCTACCAATAAAGCTAAACCCCAGCCCAGAGAATACCAGACTTCATGTTACCAAGCAATGAGATAGGTTCAGAAATAGAGAGGCAACCATTTAGACATTTTTAATAACCCAAAAGAATGCTCCTTTATTCAATGAATGAGTCAGAAAAATATGACTTACATTTTGTTTGTGTTTTTTGCCTAACTTTTCAAGTATTTCATTTCCATTGTAATTTACTAAAGCATCCATCAATGACAAACTGGAGGTAAAAAGACCTGGTCCCCCACCCCAGGTAGCACTTACTACTCCACATACTCATACAGCTGTATTTCCAAGTCCTGGACATGGACTTTCTTTCATCTTATAAGAAAGCCCCAGGGAATATGATAACTGAAAAAACCTTCAAGAGCAGAAGAAATGTTTTTGTTTCTGGTGATTTGCCACAGTCTTCTCTGTGAATATATTTTGGTTTTCTGAAGCAATTAACCAACTCATAGTCTTTTCCATTTAATTTCTTTTCCCTCTCTTAGCTTTGATTTCCTTCAGTTGACTTGTAGACCATTATACTTGTGATTTTTCTTGAATTTTTCAACATCTATATTCTAGACAACTCAATGACTGCATATGTCCCAGATCAAATTGAAGATGGAGTCTTTAATTGTTTTTAGTAAAACCCATGTTTCCCTGTGTGGAGACTTTAAAATCAGTTCCAATCTCATGGGAAGATTAGCTGATATGGAGGCAATGCTGTTACCAATCAACTGGCTGGGGTTCTCTGGATCTACTTGATAGAAATCTTGGGTAGGCAATGAGATACTCTTCAAATGCTGGTCTTTGACAGTGTCCATATCCCTAAGCATTTGAAGGCAGTAAGCAGAGACAGGAGACAAATAGGAGCCTCAGCACTAAGTGGCACCTTCTAGTGTTACAGCTCTTATGCAGGCCAAGGAGGTGGAAATTCCTTACCCCTTTAAGTGTTACAGGTCTTAATTAGGCCCAAAAGATTGGGACTCATAAGCCCATAAGTGCTACAGCTCTTATGCAGGCCAAGGAGGTCAGAATTCTTCAGCCCTCAACAGCAGCATGCAGGTGGGCCTCGATATCAGGATTTCTCAGCCCCGGACTCCTCCTGGTGTTGCAGCTTCCAGGAAATACTAGGTATTGGGATTCCTCAGTCCTAGACAGTGGCCAGTGTTGTAGCTCCTGGGCCTAAAGTATCTGAGACTCTTCCTCCTAAGAGACTCAACAGATCTCTGGAACTCTTCCAGTATTCAGGGCTTGCAGTTCCTCTTCTCTGCCTCTTTATAGCCTTCTCTCTCTTCTTCCATGACTTTTCCTCTTGCCCTGGTCACTCTCTTGGACTTTCCATTTGCTTCTTTTTGGTATGGCCACTGTCACTGTTATTGCTATTTGGGAGGCAGTTATTGCTGGCCCTCTGTTGCTGCTATTGCTGCTTTTTCTGTTGGTGCCAGTCATGTGTCTTGCAATGTTGCCTCTTATTCAGCTGTCAAACAGCCAACGACTTCACTGCTTCTGCAGCTTGGCATTCTGCTGCTCTGCTCTCTCTGCCACTGCCCCTCCACTGTCTTTGCTGTCCCTCACCACTGCTGTCATCAGCCATTCTCCTCTCTGCTGTTTCTATCTTTATGTTACCAGCTCAACCCTTGTTACAAAAAGTAGACAAAAAGGACACTTGAGAGAAGCCTTCTATTGGGCTTAATGTTGCAACACCAGGGGCAAACACAGGAGGGTGTCTCCTAGTCTGCTCACTAAGTTATCTGAACAGCTTCCCTATATAGCCAGAGGAGTAGTGTTTGAACCAATCACAGCAAACCTCTCATGCAAATGAAGGTTTTTGTTTACACCAATCATGACCTAGTTCCTTTTGTACCAATTACAATGGTCTCTCTGCTGTGCCACCAGGGAATGTGCTCCTCCTCTGGCCTGTGGTGATCACAGGCTCATCTAGAGTCCTCTGGAGCTTGTGATATGAAAAGTCCAGTATAAACAGAAAACTGTTTCAAAGAGCCATGGCTGGTGCTGCACCTTCAGGAGCTGGAGTTGTGCTACAGTGGCAATTGCCACATGATTTCCTATGAAGTATTCAAAACCACTGGTATTGGTATAAGGATGCTTTGTCTGGCCATTTGACTTAGAGTCCTTCATTCAAAGCAGCCAGGATAGCAAGAGAGTCTAATTGCTGCAATAAGGAACTCAAATTCCTCCATCCCCCAATGTCTATGGTTACTTAAAGGAGAATAAACATTGGGTAGAGTACTTACAGGAAAAAACATATTATCATTAATTGATGTTAGTGGTGTTTAACAGTGCTTTTAAATAGTGCTTAATATCTCTCTAGTGCTCCAGAGAGAGGAGCACTCATCTCTTTTAGCACTACCTAAATTTTAGCAACAGTGGTCAAAAATAGGCAGGGGTATCACAAAGCCTTACCACTGTGCAACCAGATAATCAGGATATACCAGAGGCAGGCAGTTTCACTGAGTTACCCAACAGATGACACGGTCAGAAAACAATCTGAAAACAAATGAGAATTGTTTACATAGAAACTACAATCTTCTTCATCTATGAATATTGAATCAAGTTAATTATTTCTGGATGCAAAAAGATAAATAAAATAAATCTCCTTTCTAGGAGTGTGGTAGACCTGAAACAACCTTCAAGTGTAATATAATTTAAAAATGCTGAGCATGATTTTGAAAAATCTTTTAAAGCCAAGGAGAATGTACAACTTTGAAAAGCAAAGCTGGAGCTGAAGCTGGAAGATACAGTAATTCACTGCACCCAGAGATTTGATTTTAATCAACCTCAGAAGAAGGGCAAGTAGCAGAAAAGGTCTAGGACCTTGGAAAGTGTGAATTTGGGTTAGTGATTACCACACAAAGTGGGTCCAAGATGGCAATTGGAGTTGGGTAAAACAGAAAATAAAATGCCTCTAACACATACACATGAGAAAGAGAGAAACAGAGACAAAAGTAGACACAGAAATTAAGTTTGGTATAGGAAGTGCTTAAAGAGATGCACATTTACAAGCCAAAGGACAATTTAACTGCATTAAAATTAAGAACTTCTCTTTAAAAGAATATAAAGAAGTAAAAACATAAGCCATAGATAGGAAAATATCCACAACATATGTAATAGACAAAGAATGAATGTCCAAAATCCTTAAAGAATTTCTAAATTCAAAATTAACAATAACTCACCAGTACTTTAAAAGGAGAAAATACAAATGCAAAAGCTGATTCATAAGCAGAAGAAAATATGTTAGCACCATGAAATAAAAATTCTACACCCAAACACCAAGGATTCAAATATCGTCCACGGTGTGAATGTGAAGAACTAAAGCACTTATAGACTTCTGTGGGTGAATTTATTTACATATCTATCATGGAATAATTTGTACTGTTTAGTAAACCTAAAGATACGACTATGTTAGACAGGTCCAGCAATTTCCTCTTAGAGAAAAGTACAAGAGTGTTCAGGGAGGCACCAATTAGGACTAACTCTTGAACTAACCCAATCCTCCGCTGACAAAAGAATGTATAAATGAGATGTGGCATAGTTCATGATGGAATATCACACAGCAATGCAAATTACCTTAGCACCTCATCCTTCAGTAACTACCATGATACAATGTCAGATAAAAGACAGATATCACAGAACAATACATATAGTTCAATTTCTGTGAAGTTTATAAAGTATACAAATTAACAATACATTGTTAAGAATGTATTGATATATTTTAAAGCTATAAAGGAAAATAGGAAATAGGGTGCCATGGAGCATACCTACAATTCCAGCAATTTGGGAGGCCGAAGCAGAAGGATGTTGAGTTCAAGGCCAGAGGCAGCCTACACAGCTTAGCAAGAACCTGTCTCAAAAGAAAAAAAAAGAAAAGAAAAGAAAGAAAAAGAGGCTGGGAATGTGGTTTCGTGGTTTAGTGACAGAACACTTGTCTACCATGTGTGAGGCCCTGGGGTCAATCCCTAGTACGAAGAAGAAGAGGAAGAGGAAGAGGAAGAAGAAGAGGAAGAGGAAGAGGAGGAGGAGGAAGAAGAAGAAGAAGAAAAAGAAGAAGAGGAGGAGGAAGAAGAAGTAGGAGGAGGGGGAGGGGGAGGGAGAGAGGAAGAAGAAGAAGAAGAGGAAGAAGGAGAAGAGGAAGTAGAGGAAGAAGAGGAGGAGGAGGGAGGGGGAGGAAGGAGGGGGAGAGGGAGGAGGAAGGGGAGGAGGAGGAGAGGAAGAAGAAGAAGAGGAAAAAGGGGAAGAGGAAGAAGGAGAAGAGGAAGAAGGAGGAGGACGAGGAGGACAAGCAGGACAAGGAGGAGGAAGAAAGAAAGAAAGAAAAGAAGGAAGGAAAGAAGGAAAGAAAAGAAAGAAAGAAAGAAAAAGAAAAGCAAGAGAATGATAAACACAAAATTCAAGAACTGCCTGCGGGAGGGTAGCAAGGCAGGAGTGCAGATAGAATTGAAGAGAGAAAAAAAGGAGCCTTTAAAGAATATGTGTGTGTGTGTGTGTGTGTGTGTGTGTGTATGGTCATTGTTTATATATATTCCTCCATACGTCTGTCAGCTTATCATGCTGTGAGGGCTTTCATGTTGCTGTGATGCTGAAAGCTACACCTCCAGTATTTCGGATACCAACAGGGCCACCCATGGTGAACAGGTTTCAGCTGAGCTTCCAGAGTAACAGACTAGGGAGAAAGACCTGGCAGCCCACTCCTGAAGCAATGAGCCATTGAAAACCCTTATGAATATAAGTGAAGCACTGTCAAATATAGTGCTGGAAAATGAGGCCCCCAGGCTAGAAGGCATTCAAGAAATGACTAGAGAAGAGCTGCTTCCTCAAAGTAGAGTCAATCTTAATGATGGGAATCATTAAGCTCCTGGGACTTCCTTTTGCTGATGTGGCACAACTCAAAATGAGAAGAAAAATAGTGTCTGCAACATTTGGTTTAAATATAAAAAAGGTCAATCCATGGTTGTGTTGGGTAGTGTTTCATTCTTTTGTACATAGGGTCCCTAGGAGTTGAATATGACTCAACAGCACCCAACAACAACAAACCACACACACACACACACACACACACACACACAGTTTAAACCACATGGTGAATGTGACGATTTTTAAATTTATTATCCAAAAATAATAAAGGTATAATAGAAGTATACTATCAGATACCCAACATCACAAAAATGGGAGAAAGATGCGGCAATCTACTCCTGAAGCAATCCTGAAACAATCAGCCATTGAAAACTCTATGAGGGTCGCTATGAGATAAACTCAATTTAATGACATCTAGCAAACAATTTATATTTTTACATGTATAATATGACTATAACAATTTAAAACTAACAAAGATTTACATGATGGGGGGGTTGTTTTTGTTTTGCAGTTCAAGAATATTGAACCCAGGGCCTTGCACATGCTAGGCAAGCACTCTACCACTGAGCTGCATCATAAGATTTTTTTTTCTTTTTCTAATTTAATCTTATTTTTAGACAGGGTCTCACTAAGCTACATTGGCTGCTTCTAGCCTCAAGCCTGTGATCCTCCTGCCTCAGCCTCCTGAGATTCTTTTCATGTATCACAGCACCCAGCAAAGATGTACATGTTTTAAGAAACTAAGATATATGTGACAAGTTGCCTATAATGTATACATAAACTCAGAGCTCTGCCCTGAAACAAAGTTCTGGCTTTATTTTGCAAACATCAAGGCAATAGAATTGTTAAACTATGTTGTATAATTAAAATCTCTGCAGTGGATTATCATGAAAACGTTTGAAGAGGTTTAGAATCAAATAAATTTAACCAATCACATTCACATGTAAATCTACAAAGCTGCATTTTCGAAGTTACTAATTTTCCAATTTGATGATATCTAAGTTGGTGATAATTCTATACTGAGCCAACTTTCAGACAGCTTTTGTTATTCACTTTTCTGTGTACTTGAGTGCTCTATTGGCTAAGATAGAAAAGAAAAAGCAGACAGTATCAAATAGAGAGAATGAAAAGTGGATTAATGACTAGAAGCTGATTTAAATTTTAAAAATTTTAAATATATTCTAAAAGAAGAAATTTGTTAAATACTGGATTCCTTCATTGGCAATATTTGATTATAAAACAATAACTTCCTTAAATGTTTTCTGAGATTTTGCTTTTGTAATTTTTTATGATCATTTTAACTTTTAATATTGGAAAGGACAATTTATTTTTGTTTTTCACTATTTTCTGGATTGACATATTTTTATGAGTTCCACAGGAAGGACAGACCACTATCATAAGTATTTACATGTGTATATGTATGCTATTTTACATGATACATATATAATCAATATATATCATCGTGATTTGTGTAGAAATAAATAAATGTGGAAGAAAGGATATTAAAGTAGGGTTGTTGTTGTTGTTGTTGTTAGGTGCTGTTGAGTCAGTATCCGACTCATAGTAACCCTCATAGGGTTTTCAATGGCTGACTGTTTAGTGTGGACCTCAGAGCGCAGCGCTCTACAAACTGAGCCAACTCCCAGCCCGTAAAGTAGGGTAGGGATAAAAATATTGGAGAATTTGGAGGCATTAGCATTATAAATTTAGAGGGCTTTTTTTCTTGTCATAGGATGGATACCATCTTGTAGATTAATAATGTAATTTATGATATATAAATTTTGTATTCCAGAATCTGTAAAAGATCTTCAAAAGGAATTTTCTTCATCTCTTGAGATAAATTACACAAATTGAGAAAATCACAGATTTACCATTTTGGAGGATGGCACTGAAATAGTTCAACTTTCTTATTTTTAATCACAAATTATCTAAACCCTAAAGAAGGGAATTGGATTTTCTGACAGCATGGCTAGGTTTAATTTCACATGTCCTGCTTTCCTGTTCACAGTTACTTTTCTCATCACTGTGACAAAAATACCTGATAGAGTAACTTAAGGAGGAAAGGCGAGTTTATCTGGCTCATAGGTCAGAGGATTTCAGCCCATAGTGGCAGGAAGACATAGCACCAGGGCCTGTGGAGGAGGACTTCACATCATGGTGATCAGGAGCAGTGAGAACTCAATGGAAATGGTGGCCCATGTAAAAACTCCAACGATGCACCCCCAGTGGTCTATGGCCACCTGCCATCTACCACTTTGCAAAGTTCCACAGCCTCCCATTATAGTGCCACCACCTGGGGACCTAGTGTTGAAACATGAGTTTAGGGGGATATTTTAGATTTAAACCATTACACTAATGCATTAAGATTATTATACCATATTTTAATATAATCTCTCCAGTACTAAATGATGTTATTACATATAGAAACTCTTCACACAATGATAGCCATATCTGGCATATTGTTGGTCTCAGGGCCAAAGTAACTAATCTTCATTAAAACAATTTGAGATTATTTTGATTTCAAGATTTTTTTTTATTTATGAACTTAGTCATCCAGATGCAACTCTCTTTAAATAAAATTTATATACTTAAACCACATTGGCAATTCAAAAATAATACTAATTTTTCTGTTCACTCAATCTACATCATATCATTATGGTGATTTATAGGTAGATTTTCTTTCTTTCTTTCTTTCTTTTTTTTTTTTTTTTGCGGTACTGGGGGTTGAACCCAGGGCCTCACGCCTGCATGCTCTGCAAGTGCTGGACCACTGAGCTGCACCTCAGCCCATTTTTTTTTTTTTTTTTTTTTTTACTTTTTGAGACAGGGTCTCGCTAAATTACGCAGACTGCCTCTGGTCTCGAACTTGCGATCCTCCCGCCTCCACCTCCTGAGCCGCTGGGATTACAGGCATGCGCCACTGCGCCCGGCTTAGGTAGATTTTCTTTAAAAGGACAAAACATTCCTCACCCCCAAAAGTTAAATAAATGTTATCAGCAAAGCCTAATCTTAAGTGTCTTTTCATTCTTTGTGAAGAAGGGTATAGGATATAACCCCAAAGTATGCTGCTTTGTCATAAGGATTATTTTGAATTAAACTCACTTGGAAAACAGCAAGTTCAGCAGGATTGCTCTGACCTCTTCTTTGCCTGACAGTGAGATAAAACTTTCCCGTGAAAGATGCCACTAGAAAGAAAGAAAAATTCTTACCACTAAAGACAGGGAATCAAGGCTGTGAGAATTTTGTACAATTAGACCTTTCAAATAAAGTTTATCTTCATCTAGTCTCTCCCTCTATTTGTGTTACCTTGCAACAGTTGCTTCTTCTTGTTCAACTCACTATATAAGCAGTTTGGGTTTTTGTCCCATCTTTAGATTTTTGTTTACTTATAGCGGCTCCCATACACATGTGAAATATCTGTACACATTTCTCCTTTTAATGTTATATGTCAGTTTGATTCTAGCAGGAGACCTTAAGAGAGCAGAGGTGAATTTTTGCCTCCTATACACAGGAATGCCTGCAGCATACCACTGTGGTGTCCAATCCCATCAGATCTTGGAACCAAAACAGGGTCGGGCCTGGTTAGTACTTGGATGTGAGACCATCTGGGAACACCAGATGCTGTAGGTTTTGGAGAAGGACTGGACAGCCCACTCCCAAAAAAACAATTAGCCATTGAAAAACTCTATGAATAGCAGAGAAGCATGACAATAGTGTTTTGTTTTTTGTACATAGGGTTGCTATGAGTAAGACACCAACTCCACTGCACCTAACAACAACCACAATACCCACAAAATAAACAAATGAATAAAAGTGCATTCCCATAACAGATATGAGCAAAGTCTACAATTTCAATTCACTCTTAATTTAACATTTTTCCATCTCCTTCTATAGGTGTGATTGTGCTAATATAGTGCTGTTTTGTATGCATGTTTTTGTAATCTGCATGAATAATATTGAACCACAGTTTTCATTCTCTTTCTTACTTTTGAAAGATAAGGTAATTAAGTCCTAAAGAAGCCCAGGGTAACATAGCACGCATATTCATATATGAGATCCAAAGTACAATGTGTTTAACTCTGAAAGCTTTTTATATTTGCAATATGCCAGCCTGTTCCCATTGATTGACAGTATAAACAAACTCATGAAATGTGGAAAAGTTATTTTATAGAAGTTTTATTGCATTTGATTTAGAATGTACACTGGAGACAAAATTCAACCTTTTCTGAGATTGTAGCAAGGGGTACTATGCCATTTGTTCACTTCCTGTTTGCTCTTAAATATGTACCTATTAGGGCTGGGACTTAGTGAAATTGGTAAAGCACCATTCTACACTGTCTGAGGCCCTGGGTTTGATCCCCTGCACTACAAAAATGGGAGAAGGACTTGGCATTCCATTCCCAAAACAATCCCAAAAAACAACCAGCCTTTGGAAACCCTATGAATAGCAGAGAAGCACTGACATAGTGCCCAGCATGGTGCAGTTTCAGGGAGTGTTTCATTCTGTTGTCATGAGTGGGGCCTGACTCAATGGTACCTAACAATAACAACAACATGTACCCACTATAACTCAGTTTGACATTAAAATAATGGTAATACTTTCAGGCTTCTTACTGTATTAGTTTCATAAAAGGTAGTTAACCTAGGTTTATAAAATTTGGAATCCACATCTTCTGGAAACAGCTAGACAGAATATAAATCTTAAAGGACATTATAAAATATTATCCCACTGTGTCTTTCAGGAAGCATCAAGATGCTATTTTGCTTTCATTTTGGAAAAAGAAAAAGAAAAATTTCCAAATAAGCATAATCTGTAGCCTTTTCAAAAATAAGTCACTAGCTCATAAAGTTATGTTTGGAATACTTCAGAGGCCAAATGTTCTCTAGACCTCAGTAACTGAAAAAAAGCATTTTCCAAAAGAAGAAGAAGAAAAAGGTTGTAATTGGGATGAGGAGAAGACCAACGGCAACCTTTGCTAGGTATGGCACGCACACATTTGCTGGCCTTTGGCCAGGCATTGTGACCCAAACTCCCTCTTCCTCATTCCTCAGCAGATGCAGCTACAGTGTCCCTCACAGCAGCGCGGTTCCCAAGGCTACAGGTTGGTTAGTTCAGTCTCAGGGCGCAGGAGATGACTTGCTGTAGGCTATGTAGGTCCTTCCTGCTGCCTGAGGGAAAGGCCTTGGAGCTGCAGCTCTGTGGCAGTGAGGCTAAGGTGCCACTTGCTTAAAATGAACATTCCACACAGTGGAACACGCCTGTAATCCCAGTGGCTTGGGACGTGGAGCCAGGAGGATCGCACATTCAAGATCAGAGGCAGTCTGCATAACTTAGCGAGACCCTGTTTCAAAAAGTAAAAAAAAAAAAAAACAAAAAAACAGTGGGCTGAGGGTGCAGCTCAGTGGTCCAGCACTTGCAGAGCATGCAAGAGTGAGGCCCTGGGTTCAACCCCCAGTACTACAAAAAAAAAGAACATTCCAGCTCCAGCTAAAGAGGAGTAAGACAGTGTCAAAATGTGGAGCTTATGAAGGAAAAGAGCCTATGTTAATCACCAGGACGTCTTGGCAATGAAGAAAAACACAGTGTGTATTCTTGGTCCCAGTAGCTTTTGTTCTTTGGGAAATGTTTGAGTGTACTCTGTGTCTAGGTGAGAAGGAGCATTTGAATAAATTCAGTTATTCTTATGTGAAGGGTAACAAAGACAGGGATGTTAGATGAGAAAAATGGAATGGTTGCTTTATCCATGTTGTTGCTGCTGCTTTTGTTGTTGTTATTGATAGGTGTCATCAAATCACATCTGACTCATAGTGACACTATGTACAAAAGACGAAACACTCCCTGACTCTGTGCCAGGCACACGATCTTATTTATGTTTAAGCCCATTGTTGCAGTCACTGGGTCAGTGCATTTAGTTGAGGGTCTTCTTTTTGTTGTTGTTGACCCACCACTCTTCCAAATATGATGTCCGTCTCCAAGGATATCTGTCCTTGGATCTGTGCCTCCTGACAACATATCCAAAATATGTAAGACACACTCTAGCTGTCCTTGCTCCAGGGAGCACTCTGGTTGCACTTCTTCTAAAAAAGACTTGTTGGTCATTTTGGCAGTCCACAGTATATTCAATATTTGTCTCTAGCACCATAATTTAAAAGCAGTAATTCTTCTCTTGTCTCCTTTAGCTAATGTCCAGACTTCACAACCATCCCAATTTGCTGTACTGTGGGGGCTTGTGTGTTGTTGTGATGCTGACAGCTATGTCCTTAGTTTCTCAGATACCAGCATACCAGCCATAGTGAACAGGTTTCAGCTGAGCTTCCAGACTAAGACAGACTAGGGAAGAAGACCTGGCAGCCCATTCCCAAAACAATTAGCCATTGAAGACCCTATAGATAGTTTTATCCATACAGATATCAAAATAGGCCAAATTTTCAAGCTGTATTTCAAATATAGGCACTTCTTTAGTTTGCATTCAATTTTTCATTTTTTCCCTACACATTTCTTATTCAAGGACATTATCATCAACAGCCAACAAAAGGTTGGAAGTGTTATCTTAAAAAGGCAAAATTTCTCCAACTTAAAGGTGTCCTTCAGATATGGCTATACAATATATAATTAATGCATTAGTATAATACTTCTTATGCCGACTTCTTTTGACCACTGGCTAGGACAATTTGCCAAAATAGTGTTCTCTTTGGCATGACTGATCACATTAACTTGACTATTAAATTTTCCAGGGCATGGAAATTCATTAGCATCTGTCAGAGGCCACTAGTTACTAGAAGTAGAAAGGTCAAGGAATGTTCTATGCTATCATCCATTTCTTCTATATTTAACATATAATAAACAACATTCTACCCAAGCTGTATTACAGAGTCATAGACTAGCAGCAGTAGGTGGAAATGCCCTGTTAAAGATAGAAACTGAGCCACAATGTCCATGAGGGAGGAAGGAAAGTAACACCTACTGAGTAATTTTTGTGAACAAGGCATATGATAAGTGATTCAGATACTCTTTCCACCTATGTTTTCCCAGATTTTCATATGGCTAAGAAAGCTGGGTGAATAAGTTGTAAAATCAGTAAATGACAGAACCTGACCTGGAACACAAGTTATCACTCCAATACCTCATATAATTTTTATTACTAAAAAAATAGTTACTGATATAAATAAGAGGGTCAGAAAGAGGTCAGCCAACAAGAACTAAGAACACTCATATGAACGATTAGCTAATGTTTACAATAATTGGAGCAAGGATTCTTTGTTCTCAAAAATTTAAAGGTCAATTAGAGATTGTCCTAGGGTCAAGCCAACCAATTAACAGTCTGGACACCCACCAGAACTAAGAGAAGAACGTGGGCCAGGCAGAAGAAAAGCAGAAAGGATCTCTTAAGCTTTGGATCTGATAGAGCAGCAGGTTGCGATTCCAATTCTAGCTAAATTCAAATTTAACAAGACTTAGTAGATAAAGGAAGTGTAGCTACAGTTATTCAGGTACAGAAGTACAAACTACCACCCAATCATGGATATATCCAAGAATTAACTCTCCAGAAGTGAGGTAAACACTCATGAGTTACTTCAGATGGACAAAAAAAAAAAAAGAGCAAGAGAATGGGGATGAAAATATGGATATAAGGTGGTAGGGCAGAGAGAGAGAGAGAATAAGAACCTAAACTAAGGCAGCTTTGTGAAAGACAGATGGAAGAACAGAACCAAAAATATTGTAGAGGACCTAATCAGGGATGCCTAACCAGAGTGGGAATCTAATGGAGTTAAGTTCAGTTGGCAAAGTGCTGCTCTGTGAGCTCTGAGGCCCTGGGTTTGATCCCCAGCACCACCAAAACTAGAGAAGGACCTGCCAGCAAATTCCTGAAACTATCTGCCATTGAAAATTATATGGATAGTAGAGAAGCACTGACATAGTGCTGGGCATACCACAGTGTCAGGGAGTGTTTTGTTCCATTGTACATCAGATAGCTAGGAGTTGTACCCAACTCAACAGCATCTGACAACAACAACAACAACAACAACAACTGATAGGGATGGTTTAGGAATGCCAGGACAGGAAGGATATTAAAATGGTTTGTATTAGGTCAAAGAAAATGCCAGTTACTGAAATCAAAAATGCAGGACAATTATTATAGCATAAGTGTTTACAAACTTTTTGAAAATGCATGCTTTGAAAAACAAACATTCTCACACAGATTTCAAAGGCATTTAAAAATTTGAGAAATCCTATTTTAAAAAGCTTTTGAGATTTCATTTTCTTTATATTGTTAGATGTGTTTTTGGAACAGCAACAAGAATATACATTGAAGTGAAATGCTTTGTACAGGATTCTAGGGTTATTTACAATGAAAGAATCGCTAGCAAAAATGAATTGTTATGTAAAATTTCAATAGCTAAGATAAGTTCAATAGCAAAAGCCAAGTAATGAAATTGGCACCAAAGAAACAAAAGTCAGAGTTTATTTTTTAAGAGTTGATTGAATGCCAGGCATCATGGTGCACACCTGTAATCCCAGAGACTCAGAGGGTTAGGAAAGAGGATCATGAGTTTAAGGCTAGAGGCAATCTGCACAACTTAGTGAGATCCTGTTTCAAAATAGAAAATAAAAATAACTTTAAAAAATGTTTATAAGTGGTTGAAGATATCGCTGAGTGGTAGAGCACTTGCCTAGCATGTGCGAGGCATTGGGTTCAACTCACAAGTAATAGAAAGATAGAGAGATAGAGAGAGAGTGAGAGAGAGGGTTGAGCCATAATTGTTTATATTCTATTTAACGGAATAAATTGCTAATTTTTATGAGATAAATAATAAAAATTCTAGTTTCATAAACTACTATTTCATAAAGAAGAATAAAGTTCATACTTTTAAAAAGGAATTTTCTATTTCATTCCAGAAATTTCTATGGAAGATTCTGTACCAAGTAATGAAAAAACAACAAACAAAAACTTAACATGTTGGCCTAGTAATCCTATATGCTTGGCTGTCCACTATCTGTAAGTCCTACACCTAGGGATTCCCACAGATGGAAAGTACTTACAAAAACCTTGGTTGTCCTTAAAGACTTTTTTGTCATTATTCCCTGAATAATATAACAGCTATTTATAAAGCATGTACATTGTATCAGATATTATAAATAATCTAGAGATGATTTAAAGACTGTGCACACATTATATGCATTTTATATGACTTGAACCTCTTGGGTTTTGATATTTATAAGGGGTCCTGAAACCAAGCCTCCATGGATACTAAGGGATGACTCCATTTTTAGAACAGCTTGTAACTTATTTCAAAATTTATCCATAAAATAGAGATAAGAATTATGTTTGCTCTTAAGATATTCTAGATTTGTAATTGATGAAAACACTTCAAAAATATTTGCTATGGCAGCAAGAAGAGGCAAAAATTACA
Organism: Pedetes capensis; assembly: GCA_007922755.1. Taxonomy (NCBI): domain Eukaryota; kingdom Metazoa; phylum Chordata; class Mammalia; order Rodentia; family Pedetidae; genus Pedetes; species Pedetes capensis. Next base: position 67,613 of record VMDO01004653.1, on the reverse strand, counting down.
GTTGAAAATGTTATGACTGTTTAAAAGGAAAGATGGACAAATTCTTCCTATTAGGAAAACTAGATAGCAAAAATATTAAAATACTATGTTTTACTGGGAAAATATACTGAAAATACCGGAATATTCGAAAGTTTTCCTCTTTAATTTTTTCTAATAATATATTCAAGATTATTACATTTAAGGAGTTTAGTCTGGAACTTTTATATTTTACTAGAAAGTTTTCCTCCTCTTGCATATTTTTATTTTATGGTATTGTATAAAATATGCTCTTAGAATTCCATTAACTATATTCTATACCTCTGCCTATATTGTCTGTCTCATTTATAATTCTTGTATTGGTGATTAATTTCCTTTCACATTTGCCAAGGGATGATATAATTTATGAACTTTTACTCAAACATGTTGAATTTATTTATTCCTCTTCTTTTTTCTACCTCATCTTTGATATGTGTTAACTTCTTTCACCTATTGGCCCCAGGACCAACCATAGGCCTCAAAACCCTTTGTCAAGAACTAGATGTTTCAGGAATCCTCCCCACCCCCAGAATAAAAGAAGCCTCACAAGATGTAATCATTTTTAAAGTGTGAACTATCTTTATGCCAAAAGGAAGCATGGGCGGAAATACTTAAAGCATAGAGAAAAATTTCTCACAAGGAGGCTCCAGTGTAAAGACCAGTTTCTTTAACAACCAATGGCTATCAAAAGTCTCTTGAAATGTTCACTTAGGGTAGGGGTTAGAGTACAAACACTTTTTTAAATGCCTACCTTTTATGAAATTCTTTCTAGGATGTAAACTTCAAGGAATACATGGTCTTAACTGACATCAAAAAAATAAAATGAAACGGCAATCACACCTGTAATCCCTGCAACTCTGAGGCAGGAAGATCCTGGATTTGAAGCTAGAGGCAGGCTGCAGAACTCAGTGAGATCTAATCTCAAGATAAAAAATGAAAAATGGTCTGTGGATGCAGCTCAGTGGTAGAGCACTTGAATTTATGTGTGAGGCCCTGGGTTCAGCCCCCCACATGGCAATAAAATAAAATAAAGCAATATAGAAAAGACATTGTGATGGCTAATTTTATGTGTCAATTTGACTTAGCTAAGGGATGGCCACAAAACTGGCTAGCTATTTCTAGGAGAGCCTGTGTGAAGTTATTTTCAGGAGAGATTAACATTTGAATCAGTATGCACCAAGTAAAGAAAATTCTTCTTATCAATGTCAGTGACTATCATCCCAACTGCTGAGGAACTGAGTAGAATAAAAAGCCAGAGGAAGGGGAGATTGGTTCTCTACTGGAATTGGGGGCATCCATTTTCTCCTGTCCAGGGACACAGGTATTCCTTACTTTTGGGCCTTCCAACATGGACTGGAACTACAGAACTGGTGTTTCTGAACTTGTACCTTGCAGACTGCAAATCCTGGGATGCCTAGGCCTCCATAGTCACATAAACGAATTGCTTACAGTAAATCTGTCTCTGTATATCTAGATATATTCTGTAGGTTCTCTTTCTCTGACAAACAATATTGTCGTTTTTTTCCTTTTTTTTTTTTTATTTATAAGATACTAACTTTCAAAAAGGAATTTGTTCCAAGCTAGTTGATCAATGAGGAGACCCATACCCAAGCAAGCTCAGAAGTTATGCTCTGCTTTAGTCCTATTTGGTCAACTAGCCTGCAACAAAGCTCAGGTGGTAGAGTGCTTACTCTGTGCACTGAGGTCGTAGGTTTGATCCCCAGCACCTCAAAAAAGAGGGGAAAAAAGGAGAGAGAGAGAGAGAGAGAAAGAGAGAGAGACCTGGTAGCCCACACTGAAACAAACCTAATGTAATCAGCCACTGAAAACCCTATGAATAGCAGAGAAGCACTGCATAGTGCCAGGAATGTCACAGTGTTGGAGAGTGTTTCATTCTGTAGTACATCAGGTCTCTATGACTCAGACCCAACTCAAGGGCATCTAACAACAAATAACATACTAGTTGTTGTTGTTGTTGTTGTTGTTAGGTACCCTCAAGTCGGTATCTGACTCATAGCAACCCTGCGTACAACAGGTGAAACACTGTTGTCAGTGCTTCTCTACTGTTCATAGGGTTTTCAGTGGTAGACTGATTTTTGGGAGTGTGTTGCCAGGTCAGTCTCCCAAACATACTAGTATATATGTCAAAATATTCATGAAAGATAAAACATAACCAAGTAAAGGTTATTTAATTTCACTGTTTCAATGCAATCCATTCAGAAAATCCATTAATCATAGAAGGCAAAATATGGAATGAATTTTAGCACTATTTTCCTTATTGTGATAAATATTAGAAATAAGTGGCCATTTAATTAATACAACAAAATGTTAAGACAAAAATGTAAAAGACTGTCTCAAAGAAATCAAGACACAAATATAAGTGTGTCATTAAGCAAAAAAGTTCATATAAGTTATATATCATAGTTGATACTGTCAGTGGTGTTTAGAGGTGTTGGACACCAAAGTTACCACCTGCTCTGAGGAGTTCCCTTTCTTGAGAACTCCACTCAAGGGAGATGTTGGGTCCTTCTCTTGAATGCAGGAAAGAATTCCAGGATAAGACAGAGAATGGAGCAACGTTTAGAGTTTATTAGATGAAAGGTAAGAGATAGTACTGCCTGCAGCAGTACCACTGTGGCATCCAATCCCATCAGATCTTGAAAGCTAAGCAGGGTTGGGCCTGGTTAGTACTTGGATGGGAGACCTTCTGGGAACACCAAGTGCTATAAATTTTGGAGAAGGACCCAGCAACTCACTCCCCCCAAAAAACAATCAGCCATTGAAAATCCTATGAATAGAAGAGAAGCACTAACAATACTATTTCACCTGTTGTATGTAGGGTCGCTATGAGTGGGACACCAACTCAATAGCACTTAACAACAACAACAAAGAGATAGGACATGCTTCAGAGCAAAGCGTGGAAATATTTAGAGAGAGTCATCTGGGTGTCTTTCACAGCGGATATGTATATGACGTGGGGGCTTTTGAGGTTACATTGCTCAACGGAGTCCCCATAGGTGCATGGTATAGATTTACAGATAGGAAAAGGTGCACTGTTCAAATGCCCAAATTAGGGTAGTTGAGGAAATTCCTACTATCTCAATTTACAGGGAAATAACCTAGGTCTGCTCATTTTAATTACAATCCATAATCTGGGTTAGTGAAATTCTCAGGGAAGCCAGGCGCGGTGTTACACGCCTGTAATCCCAGCGGCTCGGGAGGCAGAGGCAGGAGGATCACAAGTTCGAGACCAGAGGCAGTCTGCATAACTTAGTGAGACCCCTGTCTCAAAAAGTGAAAAAAAAAAAGGGCTGGGGGCATAGCTCAGTGGTCCAGCACTTGCAAAACATGCAGGTGCGAGGCCCTGGGTTCAACCCCTAGTACCGCCAAAAAAACAAAAAAATTCTCAGGGAAGCACAGGATTCCTTGCAGGCTGTTCTCTTACCAGATTTCCATTTTTTGGTTGTGCTGAATTCCTGGCTGATAAGACTCAGTCTAGACCCCGACGTGAAAAGCCCTTCCATCCTATATCCCCCAGATCATCCCTGTTTTTCTATCTGGCCTCAACACCTACACATAAATACTTTAAAACAAATTTTACCCTTAGTTTAACTCAAATATTTTAGAATTTGACTGATTTTGTTTTAAACAATGAAGAGCATTATAACCAGGGACATGCAAACAATATACAAATGAGAGAGTATTTTATGATTTGCCACCATGTAAAATCTGCTCTAAAGATTGTCAAGTATAATTCATGATTTGATTTTATTGGGAAATATTTCATCAAATTGAAACTCAATGTACCTAGTGAGGTAAATCCAATTTAAAAATAAAAGTTCTAAATATTTTTATACATGGCAATCAATTTCTACCTTCCCATGAAAATCTATTATATCAGCTTCAAATCACATTAAAATATATTCATCTGAATAAAATGAGCCCTCTATCTTCATTAAAAAACTGAATTCATTTAAAAACTGAATTTTTAAATCCTTCACAATTTATTTGTTTTTGTTTTATTTTTCTTCCATTTCTCATGGCAGTAAATCTTCCACAGTCTAATATGTAATAAATAAAAATTGAAAGCAGTTCTAAGCCCATAGCTATAAGCAATAAAATGGATCCCTCTAGAGGACATTCTTATAATCATTCTTGTTTGAAAAACTAATTTTTCTACATTCAGGAATGGAGTATAAATGTAACATTTCAAAACAGAAAACATCTAGAGTGTCAGGTTTCAATGTATTATTTCTTTGCTGATTCTTCCAAGATAACTAATATATACAATTACTAAAAACATTTCCTATATCTTTATAAAACACAAGCTAAAATCATAGAAGCAAAAACTAAAATTACAGTGGTTATTCTAATCAATAATAGTGAGTATAAAATTAGCTTGCAGCTAGTTTTAGCTCTATGAATAAGTATATAGGGTCCCTGTGAGTCAGACTTGACTCGATGGCACCTAACAACAACAACATAAACTTAACCTATGGACCTTATCATTTTACACATGAAAAAAACAATGCCCAAGTGGTTAAAGTTACATATCCATTCATATTAAGCAATGGTGTTGCTATGTCAAAGAAGGTGCTTTACCCACTGCTGGTAGTTTTACCTATCAACCAGATGCTTTAACATGTTTTTATTGTTGTTAATAGTTGTCATCAAGTCAGATCCCACTCACAGTGACTCTATGTACAACAGAATGAAACATTGCCAAACACTGTGTCATACCTGGCACTATGTCAGTAATTCTCTGCTGTTCATAGAGTTTTCAATGGCTAATTGTTTGGAGACTGTCTTAGAAGTGGGCTGCCAGGTCCTTCTCCTCTTTTTGTGGTGCTGGGGATCAAACATAGGGCCTCAGAGAGTGCAAAGCAACAATTCTACCAACTGAGTTAAACCCCAGAAGCAGAAAAATCAACCATTAATATTGCACGTTGTTATTGTGGTTAGGTGCCATGGAGTTGGTGTCCAACTCATAGCAACCCTACACACAACAGGCAAAGCAGTATTGTTAGTGTTTCTCTACTATTCATAGGGTTTTCAATGGCTGATCATTTGTTGGGAGTGGATTGCCAGGTCCTTCTCCCAATCCTACAGCACCTGGTGTTCTTAGGTGGTCTCCCACCCAACTACTAACCAGGCCTGACCCTACTTAGCTTCAGGATGCCACGGTGGTGCAGCTGTGGGATTTCATATTGCATATATCATGGTAAAAGTAAACTCTAAACTACAAGAATGATGAGATGACCCCCAAATGTATGAATTCAGATGTAATATGACTTATTTCTCATCTTAGGGATTTGAATATGCAGGACAGAAAAATGAAGTGCTTCCCAAAGAAATCACATCCATTTGTAAGCTCACCCATCTCCTTCTCCTATGCAGATTCTTTAACTTTTAAGACATTTTAGTGACTTGAATTTTCTCCCTGCATAGGGCATTTTGGGTTTGGTATGCATGTCTTATTTTATTCCATTATAAAAATGGAGTGAAAGTACAGCTATTCTAAGAACAATTTCTACCCAAATCACTTCAGATTAAGTATAAATAAGCAGAGTGCCAGTGGGATTAGCCAGTAAGTATTTGGGGCTGTGAAGGACACAGTAAAGTCAACCAGTTTAAATATGAAAAATTAATTATGACATTTACTCTTATTTCTTTAAATAGATTTAGAGATTTCACAGCTCAAAAAAGATCTCTAGGCACTATGTGATCTAGATTTCTGTGCCCTGACCAAATGTGAATAAACAATTCATATTAGGTCTGTTTTTAAAGATTTCTATGAAAGCATTTAATGCCCTAAAGATCTATTGCACTACTAGGAAATTGAACAAATCTCCAGAACAAATGTTTGGAATGAGAGAAATCAATCTTTTCAACATAATAAAATAGCCTATCCATGAGTACCAAACTAAGATTTAGCCCAGTTGGTAGAGCACTGCTCTGCAGTCTTTGAGGTCCCAAGTTCCATTCCCAGCATTGCAAAAATGGGACAAGGACTTGGCAATCCACTCCCAAAGCAATCCTGAAACAGTCAGCTGTTGAAAACCCTATCAGGGTTGTCATGAGTTGGACACGACTTGATGGCACCTAACAACAGCAACAACTCTCCACTTACTTTCTTCAAATCTATAATCTGTGATTAACTTTCCCAATTTTCTTATATTTTTTGTTCCTTGAAAGACATCACATCAGAGCACTGAGGATCAGAAAAGACCTTAAGATATTATTTCAAGACAGTATGATATCATATCATAAATGATTTTACAAAGAATTAGAGAGGCTAAAATATGCAGAAAGTCACATATTAATGACCCAAGAAGGATTAAAGGAAGAAGCTTATAATTCCTTGGTCAACTTTGTCCTTTTTTCCCTTTTGTTTTTTGAGATAGACTTACCTTTTGTAGCCCAGGATGTCCTAGAACTCACTATGTAGGCAAAGCTGGCCTCAAACTCCGAGTGATCCTCCTGCCTCAGCTTCCTGAGTCCTGGAATTGCAGGAAAGCACCACCACATCTGACTTATTTTGTTCTTTTTATTACCCAGCATTTATTTGTCTACAAAAATCCTGAAAATAGCTTGACTTTAAAAATTTCTCAAACAACAAAATACTCCACAAGTACTCTATAATCAGTTACCTGACAAACTTATTTGTTTAAACCATTCAGATTTGAATTTCCTGGCAATAAATAATGAAATTGTTTTTGAGAATCAAACTGTGACAGTAAAGCACATATAGTTATTAGCTTACATCTGGAGGCATTCTGTAATATATTGCCCTATCTGTGGAGTAAAGATATATCATAATCTTGGTTTTGATAAAAGTTGATACAGAGAATTTATATCAGCATTTTTAACTTGGGGAAAAGTAGAAGGTGTGCATATAATAGGAAGGACTGATCCAACCCAGAAAGTAAGTAAAACTGTGTCCTGTAAAATGTTAGGTCAGCCAAAGCCTCAAGAGCAAAACTGTCTGCATTGATTTATGTTCTATCACCTAGGAAATATAGCCTCCAGGTGAACTTACCAATTAAAATAAAATGTCAATGAACCAGAATGAAGAAATCGACTAAGTTGAGTCATCAAGCCTATAGGTCATGATACACTTGGACACAGAGAGGGAGGGTAAAAGAAGGGCAGAGTAGATGGGAAAAGGCTAAAGGGACCCTGTCTCAACATGGTACATAAACTAGTTGTTAGGTGCTGGTGTCTGACTCATAGTGATCCACCTTCAACAGACAAAACACTATTGTTAGTGCTTCTCTGCTATTCATAGGGTTATCAATGGCTGGTTGTTTTCTGGGAGTGGGTTTCTGGGTCCTTCGCCCAAGCCTACAGCACCTGGCATTCCCAGGCAGTCTCCCATCCAAGTATTAACCAGGCCCGACCCTGCTTAGCTTCCAAGATCTGATGCCACAATGGTATGGCTGCAGGCACATAAACTAGACTTCCTTTCTATATGAGGTAGTATTATTCTACACTTTCTTGGTTACAGACTAACAAGTGGAATCTATCATTTTTTTCTCCAAATCTTTATACAACTAGTGCATAAAGAAATTTAAGTGATCCTTTTAAACTTTTAATGGGTTCTAGAAATATGACTAAATTTATCTATTGTTGCTGTTGAGTGCCGTGAAGTCATGTTTGACTCATAGCGACCCTCATAGGGTTTTCAATGACTGATTGTTTCAGGAGTTGATTGCCACATCCTTCTCTCAAATTTATCTATAAGGTTAGTAAAATATTTTCCACAAAATAAACTACAATTTATCTTTCTTGTAACTCCAAAACTTAGCACAATGTCTAGTTTATAATGAATATTCAATATTTATGAATTTAATGGAATTGCTGGTAATTTTGCAATAAAACAAGAGGAATTTTAATTTATTTTCAGCCCTCAGACTTTAGCAGAGATGATTAATCATAAGACAAAAGATTAGATCATTATAAAACTCACTCTACTTTTAACAGCCAGCAGGAGAGGTACTGAAGAATTATGTGATTGGCACCTGGCATTGTTTCTCATACAATAATTTATGTTTGCCCCCATGGTACCAAAAAGGGCATACACATTTTAAGAGGTGTTATCTATGTATTACTTTTCAAAGTTGAATTAAATTACAGTAGCATTGGGGTTTAGCTCAGTTGGTAGAGTGCCAGCAGCTCTGCACTCTCTGAGGCCCTGGGTTTGATCTCCAGCACCACAAAAATGGAAGGACATGGCAATCCACTCCCAAAGCAATCTCAGGACAGTCAGCCATTGGAAACCCTAGGAATAAGTATACAGAGTCGCTATGAGTTAGACCAACTCAACAGCATCTAACAACAAACAAAGCATTGTATGTATTACGTTTGCTCAAGAGATGGCATTAATCAAATGAATGCTAATATCACCATGTGACTGGCAGGACAGTCAAAAAAATGGCAGAAGCACAGTCATCATTCAAGGAGTGAAGAGCACTTTTTCAAATAAATGTTGGTGGAATACAGAGTAATAAGTCTTTTTGCTCTATCAATCCTGCAACTGTCACATCACTGTTGCTTACACATTCATCAACTTACATGTTTTATAGAACAGTATAAAGAAGAAGAGAATGAAAGAAGAGGAAAGAAAGTAGGAATTTTAAAATGTAATAAAAATCCTATGTAATCATGGATTATATTCTCATTTATTTTTTCTTTCCCATATTTTTTCCTGTATACTTATATAGATACATCATATATTTTGAGATTTTTCTCTCCCTCTTTACCCCTCTATACTATTTCCCTCCCCATCCCACCTTCCTCTCCCATCTACTAGTCCCCTCCCCATTCTTTCTACTCTGCTTATATTTTCCCTTCTTAGATAAATATGATTGTTTATTTTTATAAATCCACATATGTATAGCTTTTTTCTTCTTCATTTAAGTTAGACTCAGCTCCCACATATAAGTGAGAAAACATGGTATTTCTCATTTGGGGACTGGGTGCACAAGAGGATTTTGAAGAAGTATTTGAAATTTGAGAACACTGTGGAAGTCCAATGACAATGGATACATGAGTTTGCAACAGAACTTTCAACATGCCTAATAATTGTCCACATCCATGATAAGTTTGAGACCCATGGCGCTGTGTGATGTGCAGAAGGGAAGATCTGGAGGCCTCGCACACCAACAAGTCCTGCTTCTTCTACTATGTTGTTGGAATAGTTTACATGCTCTCCACAGAAGCCTACCAAACAATGTGCATATGAAGTAAGACTGAGCAGCATAAGCACATAACACATTCTTAAAACAGCAAAATGGAAAGTTTTCATCCCATGATGTGTATACATTTTTTGGCATCCTGTGTAAAGTCTGTGTTATAGAACCTCTGAATGATTTAGCTCAGGTCCTGAAACATAAGCCTATCTACCTGGAGATGTTGGGTAGTGGCTTGGCATTTGGTACCATTTTGATAACTTTATAAAAATTAAAACTAGATTATAAGTATGCCATCTGTGCCATATTTAAATAGTGCTACTATGCCTTTTTCGTTTGTCTCTCCTTCAAGAAATTCTCCCATATCTCTGTCTTGAAATCTTTGCTTTCTACTTCTTAGGCACTTCTCATGCAATGCTGTCTCATTTCCAAAACAGTGTGCTTCTGTGTTTCAGAGAGTGTCCTCAGTCATCCAGCAGTTTTTATTTTATTTCATCCCAAATTTTCTGATCATCTGGTGTGCCATCAGTGAAATATTTCTTCTTGGTATCAAGGTAGAGATCTTCAATAAATAAGTTATAATATAGGCAAATGAGTAACCATCTAACCATGGCTTGAATGTGCTTATGAGTGAAAAATGTTAGCACATGCCTGTAATCCCAGCACTCAGGAGGCAGACACTGGAGGATCATGAGTTCAAGGAGAACTTGGGCTACCTATCAGGTTTGAGGCCAACCTGGGCTAAACAGTGAGACCCTACCTCAAAGACAAACATAAACTAACAAAGAAAAAAAGAGAAGGAAGTGCTTATTACTCACAGAGACTGGCTGTGCCATGGCATTAATATGATTGTACTAGAATCACATTAAAATGTATAAATTGTAGAATTAACGGAACATCTGTTAGACTTCTTGGTGAACCAAAACTTCAAAATTCAAGACTCTAAAATATAAAGGAATTGCTTTTTGCTTTCTCCCAATGCACATAAAATATTTGAGAGATGAGTTTGCTTTAATCTAAACCTAACTTTAATTAGAAAAGTTCAAAGATCATAGCCTTCAATATAGGTTATGACTAAACATCAACAAAACAAAAATCCTTGTGACTGGGTCAGTATGGAACTTCAAAATAAATGGAGAAAAGCTTGAGGCTGTCTAAGATTTTGCTTTGCTTGGCTCTATAATCAACACCCGTGGAAGCAGCAGTCAAGAAATCAAAAGATGCATTGCTTTAGAAAAAGCTGTGGCAAAAGATCTTTTTAGAGTATCAAAAAGTAAAGATGACACATTGAGGATGAAGGTGCATCTGACTCATGCCATGGTATTTTCAGTCACATCATATGATTGTGAAAGCTGGACATTGAACATGGGATACAAGAAAAGAATTGATGTTTTTGAATTATGGTGATGGAGACATCTATTGAATATACCATGGACTGTCAAAAGAACCAACAAATCTGTCCTAGAAGAAGTGCAACCAGAGTGCTCCTTGGAAGCAAGAATGGCCAGCCTGTGACTTACATATTTTAAACATGTAGTCAGGAGAGATCAATCTCTACAGAAAGACATCATGTTTGGGAGAGTGGCAGGTCAATGCAAAAAAGGAAAACCTTCCACCAGATGGATTGACACAGTGTCTGCAACAATGGGCTTAAACATAAATAAGATCATGTGCCTGGCACAGAATCAGGAAGTGTTTTTATCTGCTGTATATAGGGTTGCTATGAGTTGGACTCAATGGCACCTAACAACAACAACAACCAACTTTTATTATTATCCCAGATGCACAAGCTTTACCTGTGCAATGGTGCAGCAACCACACTTCACTGGAAAGCTATGAACAACAGAAGAGAAGCACTCACTCATGACCAGACTTTTCTCCTAATGGTCTCCCCTCCAGCTGGGGTACACACACTTACAAAGACGCTTCTTCCAGTAGTGTGGGCTTTTCCTGCAAGCAGTACTCCACCCTCACATATCATTTCTTTTAAGAGTTCCTCTCTTAAGTGGAAAATTGTTCTTCTGGGGCAATGAACACACTCAATGGAAATATTCCTCTGATATTCACATCATGTGAAGAATCATTTTTCTTTCATTCTTATACTAACCTTCATATATAAACACACATATAAATATATACTTGACCCTATGTACAACAGAACGAAACACTCCCCAACACCATGCCATGCTATGTCAGTACTTCACTGCTGTTCATAATTTTTCTATGACTGATTATTTTGGGAGTAGGCTGCCAGGTCCTTCTCCCATTTTTGTGGTGCTGGGGATCAAACTTAGGGTCTTGGAGAGCATAGGGTGGCATTCTTACCAACTGAGCTGAACCCCAGCCCTAAGTGTAAACATATACATATAACATATTCACATATACACCCAGAAAAAAATTAAAAATTACTTTCTTATTGCTGAACACCTACCTCTCATTAAGTGCTAACAATATAAACTATGGTACCAATAGTTTACTAACTTTAAATATGTACATTAATTCATAAAAACATGTTAAATTTCTCTCTCTAAAATCTAAATTGTAATGGGTTTTTTGACTATGCTTTTGCTGCCCTGTTTGCAATGTAGAATAGAAAATATTTAATATTCTTGAGTGAAAATACAGAAAAATGGCTTCACCCCCTTTTGAGAAAGCCTAAATATCACGTAAAAATATTAAATTAGCCAACTACATCTTCATTCCTTTGGCATTTATAACCAAAATGTGGACATTCTATAGAATACATTCCGAGATTCAGAATCTGTAGGTCTATTTCTGACTCAACTACCAAGTAATTTCAAGATACTCATTTCCCCTATTGATTTTGCCATTTTTGAAATGCAACAAACATGTACTAACTTCTAAGAGTATTATGAACTTTAATCAATGAAGCAGTCTTATTCAAAGATGCTCATTACACCCTTTACCATCATGAATCACTCACATTTTTTGTGCCTAATAATAACCAAAAATTTAAAACTTAATTCAACTCCATAATAATTTTTTCACATATTTTTAAATTCTCTTTTTAAATAGAGTATTTGTCCATGACATCATGTTATATTTTACATATGACACAATATGTTGTTGTTAGGTGCTGTCAAGTTGTGTCCGACTCATAGCAACACTTATAGGGTTTTCAATGGCTGATTGTTTCAGGATTGCCTTGGGAGTGGATTGCTACATCCTTCTCCCATTTTTGTGGTGCTGGGAATCAAACTGGGGACCTCAGAGACTGCAGAGCGGTGCTCTACCAACTGAGCTAAATCCCAGCCCCACAATGACACAATATAAGCTTTTTAAATATAAACATAATGTTTTTCATTATTTAGGGTGATAACACTAGGGAAAATAATATTTTAAAATACTTAAAATATTCTGTAAAACTTATACAAAAGTAAGCTACTTTTAAAACACTCCTGGTATTATATTTAACCTGTTAAAAATATTCAGAAAATGTGGGTCCTAATTGACACAAACTCATTAAGATAGATGTTATTGTAGTAAATATTTGAATGTTTGTTTCATTTGAATCTATACAGGGGAAATAGCTATCCCTACTGTATTGATTGCCTGCAACCATACCACTGTGTCATCCGATCCCATCAGATCTCGGAAGCTAAGCAGGGTCAGACCTGGTTAGTACTTGGATGGGAGACTACCTGGGAATACCAGGAGCTGTAGGCTTGGAGGAAGGACCTGGCAACTCACTCCCAAAAAATAATCCACCATTGAAAATCCTATGAATAGCAGAGAAGCACTGACATAGTGTTTCGCGTGTTGTATGTAGTAGGGCCACTATGAGTTGGACACTGACTCCATGGCACCTAACAACAACAAATGTATGCATTAAATTGATATGAAAACATTGAAATCTCACTAGCTACTTTAAGCAGAAGAAAACATAGAATATAAAATATATGAAAAAAAATTATTGGATGAGCAAGAGTAGAGGTCTTTAAACTTGGCTTTACAGATAATTCCAGGAACACAAATAACAAAAAAACAAAAAAAACAAAAACAAACAAAAAAAAAACCCAGACTAGTTTACCAAAAGATATGCTAAATTGACATTTACAAACCATTTGCCATGTTGTTCCAGGATTGTTTATCTTGGCCACAATTCACAAATAAGAAACTGGCACTGCAAATATCTGACTCCAAGCAGCAGACTGCTCCAGTCAAGATATGAAGATCTGGAAGATGCTGCTAAAAATAATAGACTTCATAGCTACTGGCTCCTGGGTCTGCAGCAACAAATTGCAGAATTGCCGCTGTGTCTATTTGCCCAGTGCATCTGCCACAGGACCTAAATCATACCTAGCTGCAAGGGAATCTAGAAAGTATTTTGCACTATATGGAAGCAACAACAACAACAATGGAACAATTTGGTAGGGAAAGAAAGGACCACAACTCTTTTAGGAGCTCATTAGTTCTGGGTAGCTCTTGGCTATCCAACTGAAAATTTTCAATGGGAATTTGGATTAATTAGTTGAACTTAGGGTAGAGCTTGGGATTAGAGACATATATTTGGGGATAAGTAGACGGATGTTATATAAGAACTTGGGCCTGAAAAAGAGAGGCAGAAAAGAGAACAGGGATGAGTCCTAAGATCTGAAGCATCTGAAATGTAGGGAAGGAAGGAAAAGCACAATCCACAAAAGGAGTGGTAGAGTGGATAATATGGTTCACTTGAGGAACTTTACTGTGTCTAAAGGTACTTGAAGAAATTACTATGAGAAAAATGGAAAGGCTGGTTAAATACCATAGATTAATCATATATGTTAATTTATATTCCTTCCCAAAATATCATTAAAATGGGAGGAGGTGAATAAGAAAGGAATAAACTCACAAGAATAAAGTCAAAAGGAGGAAGTAAAAAAAAAGACATCAGTAAGATTTAAGACAATAAAAGGCAGGTAGAAAATCTGTTGACTTAGTTTAGCAGCTGAAACCCAAGTTCCTCTTAGATACAAAGCCAAGAAGAAAATTTATTGTGCTGCACAACCTCAGAAATTGCAGAAAGTCCTTTGGAACTTTTCTGCAAAGGGTAGGCTGATGCTTGACAGTCTGTGAAAGAGTCTAGCTTTGGGGACATCACATTTGGGTTAACATAATAAAAATAGAGGAACTAAATGAGGCATTTAAATAGCTAATCTAATTTAAGTAAATGAACGATAGACAATATTCCCCTTTGAGTGACCAGAAATCTAACAACAACAAAAATTTCTATTGAAGAAAGTAGTGGATTATTTTGTAGTATAAGGGACCAGAGCAAAAGAAAAAGTGACTGTTTGTTTATTCTCTCTTTAAAAGAATTGATTCCTGGTTCCTTTTTTATTACACAGCAAAAAAATGCTAACTGATACCTTTAGGATTCCCATTAGCCTCACTCAAGGTGAAGAGGGATGCAATTTGTCTCTGAAGAGATAATAAATAAATAAATCTAAAATTAACATGATATTGCATCATTTGAAAAATTAAGAGGATTTATTTAAGATTTCTGAGTATAAGAAAAGTCATTGTAAATTTAAAATACAGTATCATTGTTAAAGAAAAAATCTTTTTGAGATGATAACATTTAAGCAATCTTATAAAAAGGAGAATCAAAAATACATCTAAGTATGAAATATAATAGTAGATGTATGGGAATGAATTTTGGAAGCCAAATATTCAATTAATAAGTATATGCATAAAATTAGGCAGTTGTTCACTTTCAAAACATCACATAAAGAAAGAAAATGTAATCATGGTATAAATTAAGACTAAGCTGTGTGTATTTGTTGTTGTTGTTGTTAGATGCCCTTGAGTTTAGTCTGACTCATAGCAATCCTCATAGGGTTTTCAATGGCTGATCATTTCAGATTTCAGGATTGCTTCGGGAGTGGATGGCCACATTCTTCTCCCATTTTTGTGGTGCTGGAGGTTGAACTCTGGTCCTCAGAGAGTGCAGCATAGCACTCTACCAACTAAGCTAAAGCCCAGCTTCTGTATATTTACATATAAATGATAAATATTGATTTAATCCAAAGTATGGAGTTAAATGTGTTTTAGGACAGCAGATAGTATGTTGTGGGATGGATGGTATCATGTGGTTGCTTGGTGATATAAAGCAGGTAGGTAGTTGTTGTTGTTGTTGTTGTTGTTGTTAGGTGCCGTCAAGTCAGTATCCGACTCATAGTGACCCTCTGTACAACAGGGGAAACACGATTGTCAGTGCTTCTCTGCTGTGCATAGGGTTTTCAATGGCAAATTGATTTTTGGGAGGGGGTTGCCAGGTCCTTCTCCCAAGCCTGCAGCATCTGGTGTTCCCAGGCGGTCTCCCATCCAGGTACTAACCAGGCCCGACCCTGCTTAGCTTCCGAAATCTGACGGGATCCGATACCACTGGGCTACGGCTGCAGGCAAGGTAGGTAGTATACTAAATGAAAAAATGCTGTAGAAAAGCCAAAGGGAACACAACAGAGCTAAGGACAGAGCAAGTTACACTCAGCCATGAGTTTTTTGGGATTTCTTACAGGGGCAGGGGTGACTCACAGACAGCTTTTGCAGACACCTCCAGTCAGGGGAAGAATTCCTCAAAAATGTATCAACAAGATATCCTTTGGAAACTTCAGTATGGTTAAGTCCCACTTCCAGCCAGTTATATAGGTCTTATAGAGTCTAACATTATGTACAGGTCCGACAGGAGAGGCTCATGATTAGCACCTCAGAGGAGAGTCTTGAGAAGATAACCTACCTCCAGGGAGGAATGTTGGTAACTTTATTATTGTCACAATAGTAGGAGCCAAGTCACATAGGTTGGGCCCTTTTGTTGCTATAGTTACAGGGCCAAGGTCTCCTGAGGTCATTCTAGGTGAAGGTGGCGCTCCTTGTGTCCAGCCTGGGACACAAGGTGTGTCCGGAGGAACCACCCATGCAATAAGAAAAGCTTAGAAGAATAGCTTTTCTAGTGGTAAGTATCAAAAGAAATGCTAAACAATATGAAAGTATTTTCTCTGAAATTGGGATGGGGAGAGGGAGTAGAAATGTTAGATTACAGATGACTGTGTTTGTTGAAAACTTTTCACTCTATATACTCCTCACCTTTGAAAAAACTTGATGAGAAATCAGAAAATTTACTCTTGGATTTGCTAAAATAGAAGCAATTTTTCCACTGATCAAAGTGGTTCCACTGAGTCATTTCATCCTTTAAGTGAAATCCTTATGGGAGTGGGCAATAGAGAGAATTGTTGTTGGGTGCCATGGAGTCAGGTTTACTCATGGTGACCCTATGTATAACACAGGAAACACTTCCTGACACTGTGCGGTGCCTGGTACTATGTCAGTGCTTCTCTGCTTCTCATTGGGTTTTTAATGGCAGATTGTTTCAGGAGTGGGTTGCCAGGTCCTTCTCCCAAGACTACAGCACCTGGTGTTCCCAGGGAGTTTCCCATCCAAGGACTATCCAGGATGAACCTACTTAGCTTCTGAGATAGGAGAATATTGGACACTAGGGTGGTAGGGCTGTAGACAGTAGAGAGAATAGGAAGTAAGAAAGCAAAGAAAGGCAAACATAAAGAACTGTTTGAAGAGTTTGACTATAATTGGGTTACAGAGAAATGTAATGATATTCTCAGTGGCCATGGAGGGACACAGCCTAGCAATGCCACCTGCATCCTGAGGAGATCCCCCTGACTCCAGGGCACCTCTACTCAGGTGGTGCCAGGTTCTTAGTGCCATCCCAGAAAAGAACTTCAGGACAAATCAGAATGAAACAAAGTTAGTGAGCTTATTAATTAAGGGTGAGAGACAGTACACACTTTAGACTGAAGCATGGGGATTCAGAGGGAAAAAAAAAACAGAGATGCTTAAGAATCATAGTACATGTCCAAGACACGGACACAGGCTTCTCAAGGATGAGAATTACTTAAGAAAAATATCATGCTGCACATTCAGGACATGGATATGGGCTTCTCAAGAGAAAGACACATGTGAATGCCTAAACAATAGCCAAATATATGATTTTGTGGCTAAAGTACAAAAAGTGAGTCTGGTTTACCTGTTCTTTCTATCTTAAGGAATTTTCTCTTTTATAAATGGAATCGTAAGGTAGCTTTACAAGGTACATTGTTAGGGTTTAGGGATGAGAGGGATGTGCCAGTAAGACAAATGCACAGGGCAAAATAAATCAAAGTAAGACGTTCCATTGTTCAGAGGATTTAACAGATGAAGTAGAAATGTTTGGTATACTTTCAAAGAAACTGTGCTTTTGTAAAATGAAACTACAAAATGGTCCAGGAGGTGCATTATATAGGTTTACAGATAGGAAAAAGAATGCTATTAAGATGTAAACACTGCCCATATTCTTGTTTGTGAGAGTCTCAGAGAAGCACAGGGTAACAGAGGAGAAAGTAAGAGTAAACTCAAAGGTCATATACATGTTGACCCTAAGCATAGCTAATTGCCCTTTTAACATTTTCATCTGAAGTAGCTCTCAGAATAATTTCTCGATGTAGGCAATCTCTACAGCAGTTTTTTTGGTTGTTGTTGTTGTTGTTGTTAGGTGCCGTCGAGTCGGTATCTGACTCATAGCGACCCTCATAGGGTTTTCAATGGCTGACTGTTTCGGGATTGCTTTGGGAGTGGATTGCCAGGTCCTTCTCCCTTTTGCGGTGCTGGGAATTGAACTTGGGACCTCAGAGACTGCAGCACAGCGCTCTACCAACTGAGCCAAATCCCAGCCCATTTTTTTGGTAGTTGTGTCAAAATTCTTGACCCTCAGCCATGAAACTTAAACCAGATTTCATTTTTCCTGCCTTTCTGTCCTACCTCAATACCAGGAAATGCTACTTGGGTATGCATGTCTGAGAAGCTGGTAGCATGTATTTATTTACATACAATACAGAAGTTACATTCAAGAAATAATTACCAGGGGAAACTGAGGCATCGGGAGAAGTTTAGATAAACCTGGAAAATAAACCTCAAGAAACCTCAGTTCTTGGGGTGAACTTGCATAAGGATATTCAGAATATTCCCTAGGGAAAAAAAAGCCAGAGAGCAAAAGAAAAGTTAAGCAAGCTTTTTAGAAGTACCTTGGATAATCTCAGTGTAAATGATGCAACTTCATGAGTACATGGGAAAAATAGGGTATCATAACCCAAATATGCATATGAGTTTTAAGCCATATTAGTCAAAAGTTTCCATATACCTCATAAGTTGATAAAAGTGTAACCAAAATTGATGCAGTAGTTGCATAATGGAAAAAGCAAATGCTGTATTTCTCTGTACCCCACCAACATTCATCAATGAATAGAAAAAATAGAAATTAAAATAAAAATTTAAAAAGCAAAAATAAATAAATAAATAAGTGCCTTGAATAGACCGAGAAGGTGGTGGGCTCTAGAAGGGAAGGTAGTGTGTACAGGGCTACTGGAAAGTAGGTTAAGAGGAGAGAAAAGAGAGGAAGAAAGGAGAGGAGAGAGAAGAGTATGGACACATGTTCTGTCTGGTTTTGTTTAAACTGAGCATGCCCAGTGTGATGTCAGCCCTAGGCAACTAGTCCTGCATGCCTAGTGTGACTGAGCACCAAACAGGAGAACACCAGCCTCACCTGGAAAAGCCCCTGGTTTAGTAATCCTTTTTGGTTTAGGGTGTATGGGCCAGGTCTTTGTTTTTGAAAGGGATTTATGGACTTGCCAATATTTTCACAAGAATGGGCCACTGACAGATGTTTTGGAATGCTCTGCCTTCATTTACCCTCAGCTATTCATGTTGGATTAGGGTGTGGGGTCCATTAGAACAAAGTCCTTCTAATGTCCTCAGTGACTGGTCTGGCACATGGCTTCATTTATCATGGGTGAGGGCAGGAGTCATTTCCACTCCATTTTTCCTCTATTTTGCCTTTTAAAATACCTATCATGGGCTGGGGTTTAGTTTGGTTAGTAAAGTGCTGCTCCACACTCCTTGAATATGGTATGAGGAAGAAAAGACCTGATTGGATATGGGAAAGAAAAGCCTAATTAAATCTTGGCTACTTTAAGACTTAGGAGTTCACAACCCCTACCTGCCTAATCAAGGAAAAGAATTCCACTTCCTTATCTAGGGAATGCCAGGAGCTCCTCTCTCTAAACATAGAGGCACTGCAATTAATTCCTCCCTGTGGACATAGACCCTGGTATCTAAAAGTTGTGATTTCAAAGATTTTTGGTCAAGGGATCTCTGCTTTCTTCTTCGACTGCTAGATAACACCTATAGACTGTTTAAAGTAACCAATCAGAGAGAAACACACACATCCCTTTGTCCACTACTCTGTAAGTCCTATATAAGGGACAGGAGAGAATAACTTGGGGAGCACAGCCTTTTGGCACCAAAAATGTAGCTGTTGCTCTGCCTGCAATGTAATTTCTTCTCTACTTAATGCTGATGTTCGGGTGATTCTTTCTCTCTGGTGGGCCTTGCTTCCTGCAACATGAGGACCCAGGGTCAATCCCCAGCACTGCAAAAACAGGAGACAGGCATGGCAATCCACTCCCGAAGCAATCCCAAAACAATCACCACTGAAAAACCTATGAGGGTCACTATGAGTTGGACTTGTCTGGATGGCACCTATCAACAACAACCTATGTATCTAGCTCTGTAACAAAGGGATATAAATGTTCTAAAGATTTGCCGGCACCCGACTCATAGCAAACCTACGTACAAGAGACAAAACACTGTTGTCAGTGCTTCTCTACTATTCATAGGGTTTTCAATGGTGGATTGATTTTTGGGAGTGGGCTACTGGGTCTGTCTCCCAAGCCTACGCACCAGGTGTTCCCAGGCAGTCTCCCATCCAAGTACTAATCAGGCCCAACCCTGCTTAGCTTCTGAGATCTGATGGGAATGGATGCCACAGTGGTACACCACAGTGGTACAGCTGCAGGCTTTTTTTCCCCCCTACATTATTGAAAATACCCAAATTGTATGGCTAATATTTCATCCTATTCATATTATTTACTTTTTCCTTCAACATAGTGTTAAGTAGCTAGATATACTGATAGGCAAAATGGAAGAAAAGGGGTTTAAAAATGTGTCCTCTGCTCAACCGTAATGAAGGAAGCCATGATAACCTGCCAGCACACTGGAAGAACATTCTGGTGGACGGACCCCACACGCTAATCTGAGCTCAATAGCTGCCTGAGTGTAAACAAAGGCAAACCATCATAAATCATCCACCTATGGCTCCACTCTTGAAATATGCCAAACAACGCTGCTAATCCATTTTACAAAACAAAGACCCCAGACTTCATGCATAGCAAACCACAAAGAGTTACTAAAGGAGGGGTGTTCCCAGGCAGAACTTGCTCCCAAGCTCATGTCACACTAGACACCCAGGGTTACGCACCCAGGGATGATGTCACACTGGGTGCACCCTAGTCTGAAGAAAACTAGAGGGAATCTGTGCCTGTTCTCTCTTTGCTCTTCCCTTGTTTCTTTGCCCTTCACTTTTCTTCTCTCTTCTCTTCTTCCCTCTCCAGCAGCCATGGACATGCCTCTCCCATTTCCTGGTCTTGTTCCAGAAAAATTTAAATCAAAAGTTAAGATGTTATCATGTTTGCTTAAAATGTAATTACTAGAATTTAATGTTCCTTGTTGAAAACTTATACATTCCACCCTGTAGGTCACCTCCCGTCTCCTTGATTCTTATCTGCCTGTCTCTGCCCTGTAATCCACTTCCCAATTTCTTACAACTGCTAAACCCAGTCTATTGAATGTATTCTCACCCTTAAACTACTTCCCAATTTCTTGTATCATGTAGATATTATCTGCCTGTTTCCATGGTAACTAGCTTAATCCATCTACAGATGATCATGTAGGCCGTGCACATGTGGTTTCAGCTGACAACCCCCACCCTGTGAACTATATAACCCCAGGAGAACTGGGGCTCGGGGTCAGTACTGAGAGGACTCACTTCCATGGGTTATTTCAATACATTTTACCCAACTCCTGTGTGTCTCAAAGTACTTTCAATTTTTTCATGCAGCTTCAGTTTCATTGTCTCTGTCTATTCAAGGCACTTAACCTTCTAAAAAGGACTGGGATTCAGCTCAGCTGGTAGAGCGCCGGTCTATAATCTCTGAGGTCCTGAATTCGATTCCCAGCACCACAAAAATGGGAGAAGG
The DNA here is from genome assembly GCA_007922755.1 of Pedetes capensis. Lineage (NCBI taxonomy): Eukaryota > Metazoa > Chordata > Mammalia > Rodentia > Pedetidae > Pedetes > Pedetes capensis. The sequence goes on along the minus strand of VMDO01004653.1, from coordinate 46,264 downwards.
ATGTTGCAACCCACTCCCAAGGCAATCCCAAAACAGTCAGCCATTGAAAACCCTACAAGGGTTGCTATGAGTCAGACACGACCTGATGGCATCTAACAACAACAACAATCTTCTAAAAAGCTTTCTTGACTTTTCTTCTGCTCTCCCTGGCTTTCTGGTCCCCTGGGGAATATCCTTAAGCCAATTTACCCATAGAACCAGGGATTCTCCAAGTTCTTTTGCAGGTTTATCTAAACTTTTCCAAGTGCCTCAGTTTCCCATGGTAATTATTCCTTAAAGATGTACTATCTCTTACAATAAATCTTGCCTCTATTCTAAACTCAAACTTCTGTGTTGAGTATAAATTATTTTATACACTAAGCACAAAGACTGAGGTTTGCTGCCAGCTTCTCAGGTCTGTATCCCTGCAGGAACAACAGAAGCAGCACCAGGAAGTTTTTTGTTGAATAGCAAGTACACTTTGGGTATAGCTAGAAGAATGGTTGCTTTCAGGTAGAAATGGGCTTTCTGCTGCCTCTATAAAAATGACGTTTCTGTAGTGCTAATGCCATCAGACTTCCTCTAGGTTTCATTGTTTCACAAAGTAAACTGTACCTAAAGGAAAACACCATTTCTTCTATAGCTTGAGGACTTTGTATCAAAGAAAACAAACTCTCATAGACCACTTCCCTCTCATAGGAGTCTCAAATATGTGCCAGAGAACTTATCCATCTTCTGCTGAACAAGAACTAGTCACATTATAAGGCTATCTACGTGCGAGAATAATTACTTTTTGACAGTATATTCATGGATATCATTTGATGTTCATAAATACTAATTAATAAAATGAATTCTGCCAGTTTCTTCTGCTGCTTTCTTTCTAAGGTAAAATAACTTGTTGTTGTTGTCAGGTGCCGTCGAGTCGGTATCCCACTCATAGCGACCCTCTGTACAACAGGGGAAACACTATTGTCAGTGCTTCTCTGCCGTTCATAGGGTTTTCAATGGCAGATTGATTTTTGGGAGGGGGTTGCCAGGTCCTCCTCCCAAGCCTACAGCACCTGGTATTCCCAGGTGGTCTCCCATCCAGGTACTAACCAGGCCCGACCCTGCTTAGCTTCCGAAATCTGATGGGATCAGATGCCACAGGGCTACCTCTGCAGGCCTTAAAATAACTTAGTGTTTGGTTTCGTTTTAAAATTTCTTGGCAACTGTGTCAAAGACTTCAATTTTGGACTTTTCTGTATACTTAGCATCTAGTTCATTAATTTTATGGAAAAAAGCAATGTTTTTTATTTATTCTAAAAAGCAAACTAATTTTTAGTTTGGCTAGTGAGATCATTGTGCTTTGAAGATCATTTGATAGTCTCAATGATTTCATGGCATTATCTGACAAACTTTTAACACAAACCATATTCCAAGAAGTGGATGGATCAATGGTTCAACAAAGGCCAATTTTAATAGATACTGTTGACACCCTTATGATGGCTTATACAAAAACATCATGCCAGATTGACTGCTGCTGCCATGCAATTCATTCTGCACTTAAAATGTAACAGGTTACATTTATAATATTATTTGAGTTGTAGCATGTGTTACTATATCTCTCTTTATGTAAGACTTAGCCTGGCACCTTTAAACCATTGTTCCATTTCTGTTATTTAAGGATACAATATACCATTTCAGTAAAACCTAAAGATACAAATGAAGAATGTACAGAAATTAAGCCCCTAATGACTTGTGTCATCCAAAATGAGCCACATCTTTCTGGCTAAATGAAGTTCCACAGTCCTGTAGTTGACACACATTCTAAGGCTGTCATGATGCTTGATTTACAAAGAAACTTGCAGTGAGGCTGGGTGTGGTGGCGCACACCTGTAATTCCAGTGACTCCAAAAGCAGAGGCAGGAGGATCGCAGGTTCGAATCCAGAGGCAGACTGTGTAATTTAGTGAGGTCTCAGATAAAAAATAAAAAATGGGCTGGGGGATGCCACTCAGTGGTAGAGCACTTGCAAAGTATGTGTGAGGCCTTGGATTCAACTCCCAAGTATTGCCAAAACAAACACACAAACATATTTGTGGAGGGAATTCAAAGTCTTCCATTTCAAATTTGTGAGCTGCCTAGAGATATATATGGGGGTATATAGATATAGATATAGATATAGATATAGATATAGATATAGATACAGCTGGGATTTAACTCAGTTGGTGGAGCACCACTCTGCAGTCTCTGAGGTCCCAGGTTTGATTCCCAGCACCGCAAAAATGGGAGAAGGATGTAGCAATCCACTCCCAAGGCAATCCCAAAACAATCAGCCATTGAAAACCCTATGAGGGTCGCTATGAGTTGGATACAACTTGACAGCACCTAACAACAACAACAACAAATACAGATATAGACATAGATATAAAAAGCCTATTGTATAAGGTTGAATACCCCCAGAAGCAGCTGCAGATAGAGATTAGCATACAGGATGATCATTAGAAACTCTGAAATCCATATCTATAAAACAAAGTTGAGTAGCCAGAAGTGGTGCACACCTGTAATCTCAGCACTCAGGAGGCTGAGGCAGGAAGATCTCGAATCAGAGGCCAGCCTCAACTACATAGCAAGACCACATCTAAATAAATAAATATCAATAGAGAATACTGAATGGAGGCAGGTTTGAGTAGAGGGAGAGATGTACACCACTGCATTCTCAACTCATACCCACCACCCCTGAGAGTAGTTCCAAAAATGGCAGAGCTCATGGACTATGAATTCCCACGGAGCACAAAGGACATCCCCAAACACAAAGAAACTTGATTGGCTTTTGGCCTGTCTTCCACCTGCACTTGACAGAGTCCTTAACATTGTTCCTAGTCTCCATGCTGAGTCTTGGCTCTAGACAATGCAAGGCTGCCAGACCACAGAAGGTACTTTCCCCCTTCTCATGGTGTGAAATCATTTTCTGTATTTTTCCCCAACCCTTATGTAATTTTCCATTTTCCATAGCTCCATGCTCCTTTTTTTTTTGTTAATCTTATTATTTTTTTTCTTTTCACCTCCTTCCAGTACCTTTTTGGTCTAGGTTTTCCCTTTGTTACCTTTGTCTTGGTTGGGAGTGAGCTTAAGTACATCAGGGTCGTTTCTCCCTATTCTGTTGTTGTTGTTGTTAGGTTCCGTCCAGTCAGTATCGACTCATAGCCACCCTCATAGGGTTTTCAATGGCTGACTGTTTCAGGATTGCCTTGGGAGTGGATTGCCAGGCCCTTCTCCCATTTTTGCGGTGCTGGGAATTGAACTCGGGACCTCAGAGACTGCAGCACAGCACTTTACCCACTGAGCTAAATCCCAGCCCCTCTCCCTATTCTAGCAGGCTTAATTAAGACTGCCTTGCCTCCTCAAGCGGGTCTCTGGAGCTGTTATTCTTGGACACCTTCCAAGGCAATTCTGAATTGGGACACGAAAGCTAGGGCTTTATATAATTCCATATATTGGCCACTGGATGTGGTCCCTGAGATCAGGTACCATCTTATGTGAGGCCTTGACTTCAACCATGTAATCCAACATTTCCAGCAGCTCAGAGAATATTCACTTTGGTTCTGACAACTTCTTAAACAATTGCACTTTCTATACCTAATATGTGTGTGTGTGTGTGTGTGTGTGTGTGTGTGTGTGTGTGTGTGTAATCTGTCAAGTTGTATCCCAGAGAGAGAGACAGACAGACAGACAGACAGACAGACAGACAGACAGAGTGAGTGTCTCCTTGTTAGCTCAGTTTTTCAACAGTTCAAAAACTAAACAATTGAGCTGAGTGTGGCAGCACACACCTGTAATCCCAGCAATTCAGGAGACAGGGGCAGGAGGATCACAAGTTCTAGGCCAGAGACAGCCAGAGTGGTTTATTGAGACTCAAGAAAAAAAGGGGGGGGGTTGGGGGGCCAGTCCAGTGGTAGAGCATTTGCAAAGTATACAGAAGGCCCTGGGCTCAACCCTCCAGTACTACTACAAAAAAAAAAAAAAGAGTAAACAACTATTTCTCCACCAAAACAGAATAAATAAATCATTCCATAAAGTCATTTCCAAAGTGATCTAAGGTTTTCACATAAGCTATGATATATCTTGAAATTCAAGTGACCTGGGAATATTTGAAAACAGCCAACTGAACTAACTGATGTCTCAAAATTCCTCCTAAGCCTTGAGTCTATGAAAACAAAACGGAGAAAGGAAAACCCACAGACATTCTCATTGTAGATGCTCTTATGTTTGTAAATTTAAATGGATGCCAAGCCATATGCTTTATAGTCTTCATCATAAATGTTTACAGTTTTGCTCAGAAAGCATTTTGTGAAATCAATTGTGGTTGCAACAGCCTCCCACAGCTGTAGTTCTTGCTTCAGGTAATGCAATTAATGTCTCTAAATCTTTGCATACCTAACCAACATCTAACTTTTAAGTAATCCACAGCACAAAGAAAAATTCAAGCGCTATCTGCACAGAGAAATACAATTTTTATCTTATAACAAAAGTAGCTCATTAGCTCTTCAGTTCAATTTGAGTCCAAAATTCACAAATGGAAGCATACTTACCAGATGCTAAAAAAGGTAGTATTTACTGTGTGTGCTCAAGTACTGAAGTCGGATTTAGAAAATGTTATTTTGAGTTCCAATTTTAACTAGCACCTAGTTGGGTGACCTTAAGAAAGCAACTTTATTACTTTGAATCTATTTTCTAATACATCCCGCTTATATTATAGGTTTTTCTAAGAACACAACTGAAGGCTGGACACAGTGGTGCATGCTCATAATCCCAGTGACTCAGGAGGCAGAGGGAGGAGGATATTGAGTTTCTCTGCTATTCACAGGATTTTCAATCGAGGATTGATTTTTGGGAGTGGGTTGCCAGGTCCTTCTCCCAAGCCTGCAGCACATGGTGTTCCCAGGTGGTCTCCCATTCAAGTACTAGCCAGGCCCAATCCTGCTTAGCTTCTGAGATCGGAGGCGATCGGATGCCACAGCGGTATGGCTGCAGACACAGAAATAATAAAAGCAATAAAAAATCTGGCAGTTTTTGGAACACTTATTGTAATCCAACTCATCTGCATATTTATCTTTATAAAAATCCTGTGAGAGAGGTACCCTGATTGCCACTTGCCAAAGAGGAAACTGAGTTGGGAGCAATCCTGCAGCTTGTCCAAGGTCATTTGCATGTTAATTCCAAAGCCCAATGAGTAACCTCAACTCCCACAGTCTCTGAAAACCAGTAGGTGAAAAGAAAGGAAAGCTGGGTAGATGAATGATGTAGCAATGGCCGCGAGGTTGTGGGAAGATTGGGAAAGGATCAGCCTTGAACAGCAAGAGGAACACACCTGCCACTCAAACAGGAGACTGTGGAAGAATTAAGCAGCTCTTGTCTCCATTGTAGGAGATGGGTAACCTACAGAACAGCAATCAGGGAATGATATCTCTTCTCCAAAGGGGAGGTTTGTGGTAAGGTCCGTAGTTGAGGCGCGAAGCCAAGGTTTAAAATAAGAGATGGAATCGAAGAGAAACATGCTGAGAATTTTCCAGGCTTTGATTGACAAGAGTTGGTTGGTGGCACTGAGGGGGAGGAGAGATGGGGGAATCAAAAGAAATCAGTGTCCTAGCTCTGGTTGTCATCATGCTGTTTCCAACAGATTGTCTTTCTTGAAGTACATTTCTTGCTACTGACCTGTGCTATGCAATGAGTTCAAGTAATTTTTCTCTTGCCTGGTTTAGTGTAGTTGGAAATAGAGATCATCCATTGCCTTGGGATTTGGCTTCCTTGCATTCCATGTACGTGGTCTCTCTCTGCTCTGACCAGTGGAGATCAGGTCAGGATGAAGCCATAGGCAGCTGGAGGGCCTTGCTGTGGAATAGGGAGAAAGCTAAGTTCTCTCTCCCTTTCATTGCGCAGATGTGTTCATGGAAAGAATGGGACTGGGACAGCATCCTTTCTGATTCTGAAATACAATGGGCAAACAGCTGTGACCTTCTATCATGGTTATAATGCTCTGTTTCATTTGCTCCATCAGTGATAAACAATTCTGTTTTTTTTTTTTTTTAACAAAATAAGTAGACAAAAGGAATTTGGTCTCACACACTGCCTCAAGGATAGCTCGGATGCAAGGCAAAGGTTGCTGGATTTATTTTTAACCTTCAACTGATACCATGAGGTTAAAATAGACCCTAGAATGTAAATTTCACCATTTTTAAAAAATTCCTAATTGACACATGAACTGCTGTTCCATGTCATGTCAGTAAGTCAGGACTCACTTTGGTGCTGGACATGGGGTACTGTGGCACTTACTGAAGTGTAGTTATATTCTTTGTGGGGTCACCAATTACATAGTTTGTTATTTGTGTTACTTTCTATTTTTTTCTTTTTAAGTGATTTGTAAGAAAAAGGTCATGACCTTTGAATGATAAGGCTGTCACTATTGGTGAGACTTGTTCTTGTTGTTGGGTGCTGTGGAGTAGCATCTGACTCATAGTGACTCTAAGTACAACAGAAGGAAACACTCCCCAACACTGTGCCATGCACACAATGTTTTTATGCTTGAGCCCATTATTGCAGTCACTATGTTTCTTATTTTGAGTAGTACCACATCAACAAATGGAGGTCCTGGGGGCTTTACTCCATTCTCATCATTAAAGTCAACTCTACTTTGAGGAGGCAACCCTTCTCCAGTGGTTTCTTGAATGCCTTCCAGCCTGGGGTGCTCATTTTCCAGCACTGTATCTGACAGTGCTTCTCTGCTATATTCATAGGGTTTTCAATAGCTAATTGTTTTGGGAGTGAACTGCTGGGTCCTTCTCCCTAGTCTCTTAGTCTGGAAGCTCAGCTGAAACCTGTCCACCCTGGGTGGCTCTGCTGGTATCTGAGATACTGGAGGCATAGCTTTCAGCATCACAGCAACACGCCAGCCCCCATGCATGGCAAGCTGACAGACACATGGGGCTTCGAATTTTACAACTGTGCAAAAGGAGAGGTTGATGCATTAGATCAGAAATGTGCAAATTACTCCATCACTTATTTGATGTCATTTCCCTGACCAAAAGAAAGACAACAAATATACTAAAAAAATGTAGTTTCTGCTCAAAAAGTATTTGTAAATGTTAATTCTAGTACAAATAGTGTATGTGATAGCTGTAAATACTAAATATTGTTCCTATTTTCTATAAGTAGTTGATTTTATGTGTCATTTTCCATCTTATACTTTACCTCATAAAATTTTTTTATTTTAAATTTTCAGGATATCTCTATTATAAAACAAGAAGAGAGGCTTTTTTAGTTTGATTTTATTGTAGTTTTTTCAACTGATTAGAATTCTTTAAGGGCCTTAATTTTTTTTCTTAACTTTCTCATAATTATATGTAGATAAATGTTAGATTAGTGATTCTTAAAAGATTTCTTCACTCAAGTAACAACATAATTAACCCTTAAAAATGTCTTAAATAATAAAAGGCTTTTTGTTTGGGAGTTTTGGATGACCCCACAATACTGATAATATCAATTGATTTGATTATACCAGTTAAATATAAAAGTTTTTCTAAAAACATACTTTTGGTCTCCCCAGGCAGTTATATCTTCAATTCTCTCTCACACATGTGAGTTAGCTAACATGAAATCTCCTCTCTACTTGCCTTCTGCCTGGAAATTATTCTGACTGTGGGAGATGCTGGTGGTCTACACATTGTGTGGATATCATTGTTGTGGCAACATTGTTGTGTTGTATGGATACACATTGTATGGCTATCATTGCTTTGGCAACATTGTGTGGATATCATTTGTATATTTTCTGAGAGAACTGAATTACAAAACACATCTCTATTCTTTGGATGTTTTTAGTACAGTCTTTCAGAATGGGAAGAAAATTCTGTAAGATATAAAGATGCAAAGCAACCTACAAACAAAAAATGGAAGGAAGGAAGGATCTCCTACCACTCATTTGCATTTGTTTTTCCTCTTATCTCTGTTTTCAACCTTCACAATGCTAATCTCCACCTAGAAATCTATATATTTACCTATGGTTATTCATACTCTCTTGCCCTTCTCCTTCCCCTTCTTTCCCTCACTTCTTCCTTCTGTTTTTTGTTGGGTTTTGTTTTTGTTTGTTTTTTGGTTTTGTTTTTGATTTTTCACTCTCTCTCCTTCTGCCCCATGTGGCCCTGGCTGATTCTCATACAAGGAAAACATCTCCAGCTTACAGAGTAGGCATTCCATAAACAGCTGCTAAATGAATGAACAGAATGAGTAAATTACCAACAGGACACAAAATTATCAATAACTCAGTGAAAGATGAGGATTAAGAGTTTCAGAGTAAACCTCACAGGGTTTAGTGATGGGAGAAAGCAAGTGAAGGCAGCATTATTTTTCTCTCTCATAGTAAAGTGAAATGGCTTGAGAAACTGGGGAGCTGAAGTCAGTAAGGCACAAACTTCAATACCAGAAGTGATCAGCAGGGGGTGATACAGCCATGTGTCCTTAACTCAGAGCTTTTTCAGAATATGCCCACAAACTGAATATTGTTTTCTACCACAAACACAGGAAATGTCCCATGTGGACCAAAAAAACAAAAAAGTCTTACCTACATTTGTAGTTGTCATTGTCTCTTTTTGGGAAAACAGTTTTCCTGAGGTTGAGGGATGTTCCTTTTTTCTTTTTTTTTTTTCCCTAGAAAGACCATTATCTCCTTTGAAAAGCAGAATTTGACTATACTAAGCCATTAAAGCTAATGCCTATATTCATTTTATAGTTTTACTAGTATAAATGATTTGAATGTCCAGTGTGTACGGGCAGCACATTATTCAAACTTCATTTTACTATATTATAAGCTGTAGAGAAGTCAACCACAGTCTCACAGGACTATAGTTGTCACAGATTGAAGGCAACTAGCAGTTCATTGACTTTAACCACACTTCCCATACAGGAATGACTTCTACCATACCTATACCCTGTCTCTGCTAGAAAATATGTAATGACAAGTCACCAAGATCCAATACATATTTACTATATTTGCATTTAATGTCAATAGCATGCTTCTTTATAATAGAGTTAATTAAAAACTTAAATACTATGAGATTATTAGTTCATTTTGTTCAAAGCAGAAGAGAGTAATTTAGATATGTTGCAGAGACTATAAAATATGCTAATGATGTGAAAGTGTAGGTACAGCTATAGACCTCAGAATTCATTGATTAAGAGTTAAGGTATCAAGTGGAGTTTACATATCAGCTCTGCCACTTATTACCTTAAGTACATTGTTTTGTTTGGTGGTTCTGTATCATCAGCGGTATTCAGAAACACCTGTGGAACTCAGTGAAAATAGAAATGACCAGATCTTCTAGGTGATTCTGATATACCAAAGTTTCAGAACTAGTGATTGAAACAAGGAGATTAGATTTCCTCAGCCATAAAACAAAGATGATAATAACATCTTTATGGTGCATTCCTGTAATCTCAGGACTTGGGAGACAGAGGCAGGAGGATCATGAGTTTGAGGCTAGAGGCAGCTTGTGTAACTTAGTGAGACCCTGACTCAAAAAAAAAAAATTTCAAATGGGCTGAGGGTGCAGCCTAGTGGTTGCACTTGCAAATGGGCTGAGGGTGCAGCCTAGTGGTTGAGTACTTGCAAAATTAGTGTGAGGCCCTGAGTTCATCCCCCATGTACAGCTTTTAAAAAAAAAGCTCTCTTTGAAGCTATCATAACAATAAAGAATTATAATTGAGTGTATCTAGGGTGATGACCTTAAAATAACCTAAGTATAAACAGAGAAAACCAAGTTTACATATAACTCATAATGCAGAGAATCTATGCTTATATTCTTATTAAAATCAATGTTTTCTTGTGTATTGAAACAGTGTTCTCTCTTAGCTCCATCTTTTTTGTTTGCTTGTTTGTTTGCTGAGACAGGATCTTGTTCTGTAGCCCAGGCTGCCCTTGAAACTGCAATCCTTCCATCTCTACCTCCAGAGTTCTGGGATTAAAGGCTCTGAGCTCCATCTTGCTTTATGGACATAAACTGGAGTCAAATTAGGATTTTTACAAGGCAGGTAGTGAAAGGGGAGATTCTTCATTTGTGCAATTCACAAATCATAACAGATATAAAGTTTTGATTAGTCTCTGCCCTTTTTGTCTAATTTTGGAACTTGATGCATCTCAAGGCTATTATTTTAATAAGAATGAGATTGTAAAGTTAAAAGGAAATGTTAGAAAGCTACCACACAGACAATAGGAAACCACGAGTTACCCTAAAGCAGTAAAAGACTTTGCTAGTCTAATTCCTCTAGGTTTCTTTGTAATTTGCTGAAAATATGCTGGAGAATCTGATACTTCATTCTCAGAGTTTGAATTTGGTGACTTAGTATTAAAAATACTGTGTGTCCTACAAATAAATCTTATCTTTACTTACATGGTTTAGAATTAAATTACAAATTTTATACCTGGACATTTTGAGCACTTAATCTTGACTGAGTTTATCTGGTTGGATTTCAAACTTTCTTTACTTGAATGACTGTTGTTGTTGTTGTTAGGTGCTGTGCTGCCGAGTCAGTGTCCAACTCATAGCGAACCTTTGTACCACAGGTGAAACACTATTGTCAGTACTTCTATGCTGTTCATAGGGTTTTCAATGGTGGATAGTTTTTTAGGAGTGGGTTGCGGGTCCTTCTCCCAAGCCTATAGCACCTGGTGTTCCCAGGCGGTCTCCCATCCAAGTGCTAACCAGGCCCGATCCTGCTTAGCTTCTGAGATCTGACCGGATCCAAAGCCACAGTGGGACAGCTGCAGGCATACTTGAATGATTAAGCAACCAAAACTTTACATTTCTGTCATGCTAATCCATAATACTCTAACAGTCTTTTTCTAATTTTCAAGGATATGTCATTATGCAAGGATATGCATTCAGGGAGATGCACAACTGATACCAGGTATAAAGACTCATGGCTTTAATCACACTTAAGGTATCTCTAGTGGATGGATATAACACATATACACACTCACAAATAACTTAAAACAAAATAACTACTCATTTATCTCTGCAATACAATTTATCTTTCAATTGCCTTAATACTAGGATGTGCTCATCAATCAGATGTTAATAGCATGCAATTGTAAAATTTGCATGCTGAATATTTATGTAACCAAAAGTACTGTGGATTAGCAGAATTGGTTTCTATATCTGTGGAGGGTGATAGTAAAAGAGAGTTCAAGGGTAAAACCTAAACCCAAGTGCAACAAGTAGGGGAACAAGAAAATGATTAAGAAGTGGAAGGTGGATGACTCTGAGGAGGAGGAAATTGCTAAGAAAATTGTAATTTTATTCAAAGAAACTTTACAGAACATTTTTAACTCTTAGCATGAATAATTTTAAAAATCCATAACACTGACATTGCCACTAAGGGAATTTCCAATATTACTTTTATGCAATATACGTGTGTGTGTGTGTGTGTGTGTGTAGATTATTTCAAATATGCCACAACATAATAATTCTACTGATCTGAAATATTTGGGCTACCTCATTAATAGCCCTCAATGGGTAGGGACAAAAATTCATCATGTGTGTCAAAAAATTTAATGTTCTTAAGTGATTTTGTTTTTCAAAATGAAGCAAGAATACCTACTAATTTGTGATCTCTATATGGTCATTGAGAAAAGAAGTCCTTTCCCCCCAGAAGTTCTCAAAGCTACAAGCTTTAGACCTTCTTAAGAGCAATTTTATTAGAAAAGAGGTTTATAATAGTAAAAATCTTGTGAAACCTCCAAAACCAATGAGGTAACATTTGGCCATGTATGATTTAACTTCTGAAGTATTTACAATTGAGAGTAGTGACATTCTATCTTCTGTGGGAGCATAAAGATACATATTATACACAAATATTTGCTTTTCCAAGTGAATTTACATAAACCAATTCAGTTACTCCTCACAAGACACTTGAGAGACAGTTTGGACACAAATGTTTATTTGATAACTGAAAAATTGCTCAGACAGTGAAAATTTTATATGAAGGTCATGCTACTAATTATGACAGATCTGAAAAGAGATTCTGTGTTCCTGACTGCACTATACATCTTTGCAAAGTAGAAATGAACAGAAAAATTAGACCTTGTCACCAAATCAGTGATATAGTCTCCTCCCAAAATGAAAATTTACAATTTATTCTTATTTTTCCACATAAGAAACATTCACCAATAGTTAGCAGCAGTTAGAATTTTTAGTTTTGAAGGCGTGAAAACCCTAAGAGGGTTGCTGAGTCAGACCCAATGGCACACAACAACAATCCAACAACTATCATAACTTGTACTATTTAGAAATTATAAAGTGATTTGGACAGAATAAAAGTAATTATGAGATAAAATGTTGAAAAGTTTGACAACCTCCATATTAAATATTGTCTGCAACCATAGCACTCTGGCATATGATCCCATCTGATCTCAGAAGCTAAGCAGGCTTGGCCTGGTTAGTTGTTCGATAGGAAAGCACCTGGGAACACCAGGTGCTGTGAGTTAGGGAGAAGGACCTGACAACTCACTCCCTAAACACTCTGCCATTGAAAATCCTGTGAATAACAGAAAAGCACTGACATAGTGCCGGGCATCACACGGTGCCTAGGAGTATTTCATTCTGTTGTACTCAAGATCGCTGTGAGTCAGACATGACTCGACACCACCTAACAACAACAACATATTAAATAACTACATACTTTTTATATCAAACAATATAAAACATGGTATAAGCTTAAAACTAAATACACAAGTTCCAGACAGTCATTCTGTATTGTGTACATAAAGATAAATTTTTTTAAAAAGTGAAATTTTCAAGAATGGCCACTAAACTTCTTTATTTTTATGAAAATAAATTGTAATAGGTTTTATTTACCCTTCTAAAATAGTCCAAAGAAACAAGTCACAGAAGAGAAGAAAGGTGTTTATATGTCATAATGTAAAAAGAAAAAAAGTATTACCCACAAGAAAGCATCTACAAATATAGAAGAGAATGTGCTATGTATACCGAGTTTGCAGGGAAATCAAATACCTACATTTTCCTTTGTCATTACTGCTATATTCATATAATTTTCAATATAGATCACATATGGTTCCAGGGTCACTCCACAGCAAAATTTAAGCCAGAAATTGTCTCCTGATTGAAGAATATTTGTGTGAGTTTGGGATGTCGTTTCAGAGACCCGCTCATGTGCCCGCGGCCACTGACAGGTCACCATCCTCTAACAGTAACAAAGTTTTCATTTTACAAGAAAAAGGAAAGAAGCTAATGTCATCATCCCCTGAATGACATCAGGAGAAATTAAATTCAGTTGTTGAAGTCAAAAGAGAATTCCCTGATATCAGAGTCATTTCTGGTATCTTTATGTCTTGACCTAGATAAGCCACTATTACAGATATGATGGACAGGCTGGAGAGAAGATTGTGGATTTTTCACATTTTAAATATCGCTTATCATACTCAGAAAGATTCCTCAGAAGACTGTACCATGGAGATGAGAAGAAAATAGAAAGAAGGGAGAACCTGCAGTAGCATTGGAAACATGAGGCATAGGGATGCATTACAAAGCTAGCTCCATATATTTTCACCCCAAACAAAACTAAGCCTTAATAGTTTATATTTGCAATTCATTTTAGATTAGTATGTAATCTTGTGTCACATGTCTTTCAAAATTAACTTCAAATTTTGTTTCAAAGATAGTTTTTACTTAGAATATGAATAGCACTTACGGATTTTAATAGTTGTTTCTTCCTGGTTTTATTAATCTATTTGCAGTGGAATTGTTATTTGAGCTATTGTGTTTTGCTCTCTGTTTTACTACAGAGCTCAAATCTAAAGAGCCAAATAACACCTGCACTGTGCATAATTCAACTTGAATGTATCATAATATTCTCTGATATGAAATATTATGATCTATTTAGTTGCACATTGCTCAATGTATTAAGTACTAAGTTTGCAAAAAAATATGTCAAATGAAGTCACCTCTGAAAACACTTCCTAGAATAGTCTAAAACATAGTTTGTCTTTAAGAAATCTTTCTATACAGCCTTATAGTTTTCTTCTCAGGCTATGTCACTACCAATCAAGTTATAACAGAGACTTTGAAACAGATTTCAAGGACATCTGCTCTATGGATGGGATTGGAACCCAGGGCCTTGTACATACTTTGTTAAGTGCTCTATCACTGGGCTGCAAATTCGGCCCATTATTAACTTTTTTTATCTGGAATCAGGGTCCCACTAAGTTACACAGGATGACTCTGCTCTCGAATTCATGATCTTCTTGCCTCCATCTCCTGAGTTGATGGGATTACAGGTGTGAGACACCCTGTGCCCAGCCTTGCTCTATGTCTTAAGTGATCATCAACATTCCTGATTAATGAGATTTTCCCAAAGCCTATATAGCGGGGACAGGTGCTCTCCAGATAAGATTTCTCTTGCTAATACTGTTTCAAGTGTACCTGCCAAGAAAAGTTTCAAATCTAAAAGACCTTTCAAGGTGAAGGTAGATAAGACATTGATGTTAGTGGGTAGAAATGGGAAGCAGGTCTGGAGAAGGGAGTGCAGGTCCAGAGTGTGGGTCCAGGAGTCCCTGAGCAGACAGGTCCTTCCCCTCCCCGACCCTGGCAGCAACAATTACCTTGTTCTCCCTGGCGGCAGATACCTTGGTTTGTCTGTGTTTCGTCATATGAAAGAACTTATACAAGACACAAAAATCATAGTATAGAGTATACACTAAGCTTATTAATGCTAGAGAATACAGATATAGTTGTAAAGGGACTCCACCTTCCAGACATAAAGGCTGGCAGTAGTGCAGAGCTACTGCTACCTTGAGCTAAGGTGGGACATGATCTTTATGGTGGGATTTGAAGCTTCAGGGAAAAGACAAGAGCATCTACCCCTGGAGCCTGTGCCCAGAATGGGTAAATGAATTCCCAGTATCTTCAAAGGACTGGGCTCAGAGGCAGGTGTTTCAAAAGGTATAGAAATCTAGGCAGCTACTATTCTTGATAAGGAAGCAGAATCCACTATGCAGTGTCTTTTTGGATTGCTTGGGGTGGTGTAGGTCTCGTGCTTATCATCCCTCCTGGATGAATGTCGAAGAGAGGGGTGATTTTAATAGTTTCCCTCCTGCAAGTATGCTGTTAGTCAAGGTATTATCTGTCAGGGAAGCATGGACCGTGGGATCAAAGTCTTTGTCCCACAGGATGCTCCCATTGATACTCATATCACAGGCTTCTGGGAAGCACATGGCTAGGCTGGGAGGTGGCTGGCTGCAGAGCCCTCTACTCCTTTTCTTCTGGCCTATTAACCTCTAGCACTGACACCATGTCACAAATTCTATCTTCTCAGTAAGATAATTCTCTGATTGCACAGGAGAGATGACTCCTGGACACCAACAGCTGTTTTCATTTTCTGTAGACATTATTTTATTGATGCAAATAAGGGAAAGTTATATTGATATTTACAATATATGCATCAATCTATTAAGCAATTATGCCTTGTAATGAGTTCAGTCCTTCAATCAAATTTCAAAAATTGAGAAATAATGACCCAGTAACATTCTTATGAGCTATTGCCATACTAAACCTTAGAACTGCAAGAGTAAAAGCTACTTCAGGGAATAAATAGTCCACTAAAATAAATGTTCCCAGAAACATTTCCTAAAGAACATTAATTTTGTAAACAAATGAATCTGAAAGGATGATGGTATTGGTTAGAGAGATTCACAGGGTGCCAGAACAGAGGTGCACATCTTGGAACAAAAACTTCCCATTCTGCTGTTCTAAAAATGGGCTGTGCGCTTGTTCTGCCAACTCCTGTCTCCGGAGCACATAATCTGGTAGACGTCTGTGGTGAGCTTATAAACGATTCTAACACCACAGCAGAAGCAGCAGGACTTGTTGCTGCATGAGGCCTCCAGGTCTTGTCTTGTACACATCACACAGTGCCACGTGTCTCGACCTGATCACGAAGGTTTACAGTTGTTAGGAGTGTTGGACGTCCTACTGCATTCTCACACCTCCTTGTCTTTCATCTCCACAGCACTTTCAAATTTCTCTTTGCTCTTTTCTTTCCTCCTTTATTTCTTTTTCTTTTCTTTTCCTTCCTTCCTTCCCTCCTTTCCTTTCTTCTTTCTTTCTTTCTGTCTGTCTTTCTTTCTTTCTTTCATTACATTTTTCTTTGTGTGTGTGGTACTTGGTGTTGAACCCAGGACTTCACACAGAGTAAGTTACACAGGCTGCCTCTTGCCTTGAACCTGTGATCCTCCTGCCTCCACCTCCTTAGGTGCTGGGATGCCTGGCATAAATCCCTGCATCAGGCCTTCAAATTCTCAAGTTTCAAATACCACTTCAAAATGGTCTTGCGTTCCTTGAATGACAACCATACTTCTGCCATTTTCTTTAACTGTCCTGCCTGTGGCATACAGATGTTAGCATTCACTTGACTAATGCCATCACTGGAGCAAACATTTTATTATACATTGCTACTGTGATTCAATCCAACTTCAAAAAGTAATACATAGATATTTGTTGTTGTTAGGTGCTGTGAAGTCAGGTCTGACTCATAGCAACCCCCTGTACAACAAAACGAAACACGCCCCCACCAACATTGTGCGATGCTCAGCACTATTGTCAGTGCTTCTCTGCTATTCATAGGGTTTTCAGTGGTGGACTGTTTCAGGAGTGGATTGCCTGGTCCTTCTCCCTGGCTTGCCTTACCTGGTATTCCCACACAGTCTCCCATCCAAGGACTAACCAGGCCAGTCCTGCTTAGCTTCCAAGATCAGACAGGATTGGATGCTAACATCTCTTAAAATGTGCCTTTTTGGCACCCCTAGTACACAGATTTAACTCTATCGGGTCTACTTACCAAGAAAAAAAAAATTTAAACCATTTCTTTTAGCATTTGCATAAGAAACATCTTTCCTTTCTTTATGAAAAATGAAAACTTATTTCAGTAGGAACATTCATTTTCTAACTGGTATATGCTACGGTTTCAAAATGGAGCTTCCTTTTTTGTTGTTAGTAGCAATTGTTACTTGGAACCATTTCCCACATTGGTTTTAAAACAAGATAAACAAAACCCGCCTATGTTGACATAAAATAATATTACCAGGCATTTCTATACCTATCTTAACCACATAGATCAATTTAGTCTAGTATTGACACGGATTATTATTACTTTTTTTTTTTTTTTTTTTTTTGCAGTACTGGGGGTTGAACCCAGGGCCTCATGCTTGCATGCTTTGCAAGTGCTGGAAAACTGAGGTGTACCCCCAGCCCATTTTTTATTGTTTGAGACAGGATCTCACTATATCTCTTCTCGAACTTGCGATTCTCCTGCCTCCGCCTCCTGAGCCGCTGGAATTACAGGCGTGCGCCACCACACCCGGCTGATTATTATTACTTTTAAAGGCAGGTTCTCTCCATGTAGCCCAGGTTGGCCTCTGAATTGAGATCCTCCTGCCTCTGCCTCTTAAGTGCTGGAATTATAGGTGTGTACCACCATGCCTGAGTCAGTACCTACATCATATTCATAAAATTCCTGAAATATATCCGCAGTAGTCTGGGAAATAGTTGTAGTCAAGAAAGGAAAGTGTTGATCTGAGAAGGATCCCTTCCTTCTGTATCTTTGCTTCAATATTTTCTGTCCTATTAAAGTCTAATTTCAGTGCATGTTTGTAGTTGATAGTGGTTTTAAAAAGCTGAAAAGCATGTATAAACTCTTCCAACTGATATTGAACAAGAATGAGTGACATTTCTAGAACTACAATATACTATTTACACTTGTTTTGTTGTTGTTAGGTGCCGTCGAGTTGGTATCCAACTCATAGCGACTCTCATAGGGTTTTCAATGGCTGATTGTTTCAGGATTGCCTTGGAAGTGGATTGCCAGGCCCTTCTCCCATTTTTGTGGTGCTGGGAATTGAACTCGGGACCTCAGAGACTGCAGCGCAACGTTCTACCAACTGAGCTAAAATTTACACTTAGTTTTATGTAAAAAAAAGATGTTTATATTCCATCAACTAAATTTAAAATCGAGAGTTACACAGATTGATAACAAAATAGTCAGAATTTTTTTAAAAGAAATAAAGTTATGACTTTTTGGTTTCTAGGTAAGTACTTTGTTTTACAGAATTAAAGTTCTAAAGTTGTCATTTGTTGTTAGGTGCCCTTGAGTCCTATCCTACTCAGAGCAACCCTCACAGGGTTTTCAATGGCTGATTATTTCAGATTGTTTTGGGAGTGGACTGTCACATGCTTCTCCTGTTTTTGCTGTGCTGGGGATTGAACCCGGGTCCTCAAAAAGTGGGAAGCGGCACTGAGCTAAACTCCAGCACCAAATTTCTAAAGTATCCCTCTGCCTCCTCCCAAAAAAACCTCTAAGAAGTAAGATGATATTTTCAGGGCCAGTTTGTATTTTTCATGACAAAATGTAATTCATATTTTCAGCATTATATAAGCATGGGTTTTCTCTTAACATTCATAACCAGTGAAGTTAAGTAAATAGAAAATAAATATTACATTGAATAGCTAGTAAGGTGAAATAAAACAATAGGTCATTTTACAGTGCTTTGCTATAATTTAAAATTGTTAACATCAGTGACTTAGAAAACAGAGTTAAAGGTGTTATTTGTCTATCAGTCTTGCCCTGTCTTCCTATAAACCAAACATCTTGGATGGAACACCTGAAGACCTCAGCCACATGATCCAGGAGGGGGCAAGGCCAGGCTACTTCAGAGAACTTTGTCTCTTGACTCCATGGTGGGACTCAATAAAGTTTGCTCAGCCAAGCCTTGCAAATCTGGTGGAAAGTTCTCTGAATGAGGACAGGGTCTGAGCTAATGATAAGAGTCTGGTAAGAAGCATTCATACAAGTAAAAGTTCTCATTCTAGAGGATTCCAAAAGTTGAGGTCCAAGCATCAAGAAAACCTGAAAGCCAGGAGTCCATCATGTGTCTGGGTCACAGAGTCTGGGTATAGTTTATAAAACAGTCTGAGGAGATCTCTTATAAAAATTTCTTGTGGCCTCTGAGATTCAACAAACATCATCTCTATGTATGTCAACTCAGAATACAGCACATAATATACAAAATACTTAACTGAGACTCAATATATCCAATCCCATTTGAATTGGGTATGCGGGGCACTGAGGTCTTGAGGGTGGCGCCACATTGTAGACTAGAAAAGAACCTTCCTTCTTTACCAACTATTGACTTACATATAGATCAGTGGGCACAGGGCTAGAGAGGGAGACACACTCCAGGACACCAAAGATTATAATCTGGCGGAAGTAACAAAGTAACATACAGGAAATAAGTGACAAATATATAAGATTAACTGTGGGGGAACCACTGTAGATTGGATACTCAGGAAATGTATCTCTGACAGTGCAACAGTGAAAATGGGCCTGAATATATCAGAGGAAGGTGGTCGTGCAAAGAATATTGGGCAGAATATTCCAGATAGAAGCTGGAGTGTAGCTAAAACTCAGGAGAGCAGCAGTCAGCAGAAAGTTTGGAGACAGGCAGAGGTCAGACCATGTAAAGCATAACGGGCTGTGGTAATTGGTGCTTCCTTCAATGTTAAAGACAGGAGAAAGGAAATGTTTCATTTAAAATGATTACAGTTGTGTGGATCTGAGCTTGGAAAAGGAAGGAGCTCCTCTTTCCTCCCTCTGAAGGATGAAGAAGGGTCATCAGCTGACAATAAGGGCAGAGGAAATGAGTGCCTGGGACATTCAAGGGGAGAGAAGGTATGAGGTTACTTTTAATGTGAGTAATTAAATCTTTTAGGAAAAGTGTATGTACCACAAGACAGAGTGGGTGCCAAACTGAGGTGTAAAGTCAAGCAGCTGGGGACCCAGAGGGAGAGTAGTCCAAAAACAGACAGGATTAGTAGGAGAGAGGTAGAGGTCAGGCTGCCATAGAGCTATGGATGCAGGGAAGTCTTCATCCTTCAGTGAAGAGTGGGACAAAGAAGGAACAAATTACTAGGACTGAAGGCTCTAATGTCACCAGCATCCAGCTGTGGCACGCTAACTATAGGACCCAAACACAGCAAAACAAGCATTGGGATGTTATGCATGAGGCGGCTCTGGTCTCTGACATAGTCCCTGCCATGACTCTGGCATGTGACAGCACTGAGTTTACAAGTGGAGTTTACTGACACCTGGGGAGGGCTGGGGAAGACAACAGAAAAAGGAATGAGACAAGACTCTTGAGAAAATAACAATAAGAAGAAAGAAACAGAAGAAAGGAAGAAAGGAAGGAAGGAAGGAAGAGAGAGAAAGAAAGAAAGAAAGAAAGAAAGAAAGAAAGAAAGAAAGAAAGAAAGAAAGAAAGAAAGAAAGAGATGGATTTGGAAACATTTCAAGGAAATGAAAAGACCTCCAACTAAAAAGGAACAAAATTAATTGAGTCTGCACTTCTTCTGAAATAGAGAGAAAATTATCCAGTAAGTGGACTTTTAGATTATTCTCTTCTAAATCAATCCCTCTCCCTCTCTCTCCTCCTCCCTCCCTCACTACCCACCCCCCACTCAGGGCTTGAACCCAGAGATTTACATATACTTTGCAAACACTCTGCTACTGAGCTATACCCCTAGCCCCTTTTTAAAAATGGTTTTATCATGTGACAGGGGCTTGCTAAATTATACAGGCTGCTTCTGGCCTAGAACTCACGGTCCTCCTACCTCTGTCTCCCAAATTGCTGGGATTATAGGCATATGCCACTGTGCCCAGCTTCCTAAGTCTCTTTTTATCACATTTCATCAATCAATCATCAAATTCCTACCCCTAAGTATAGAGTATAGAATTGTTTTGAAGGAACACTCAGTGTATTGCAAATCTATGTCTGTGCTCTAAGAAATATAAACCTGGTAGGTATGTGTTAGAGATTGTATAAGTGGAATATAATTCACGTCAAAGTTCTAGGTGAGGGATCAATACTGGTTAGCGTGTTTGGACAAGGTTTTCCATAGCAGATGTGACATATAGCTAGAAGAATGAGAAGAATTGTCATTGATGAGGTGAGAAAACATGAAAACATATTAAAGCTTGAGCAGTTACAATAGAAGTAAACGAAAATAAACACAAGCCACTCATTTTCACACTGTGAGCTAAGGGAATGGTCCTCATTTTAGAATGAGGAAGCTGGGATGAAAAGAGGTTGAAGAACCTGTGCTGGATCACTATGGACAGAAGGTTGCCCTGCTGCTGTTTTACCTTCAGCTCAACTCTAGCTCTGTTATGTGTAAAATATCTAGGGACTATGCCATTCAACTACCCATGATGCTAGTGCTGACCTCCAGCTTGCCACGGGGATACCATAGTTACAGCTTCCATGGGTTCAGTGACCCATGACAGTCTCTCATAAGGGTCCTGGACACTATGCCCACACAGCTGTTACAAGAAAGATTCTTTTAAATAGCAGTTTTCAAAGCAAGGCAGTTCCAGCATGTGCCCCACAGGGGTCTTATATCCATGAACACACACTCTCACCTGGAGAGAAGACAGCTCTAGGCAGCTGTGCGGACTGCTACTGGGATTCCTAATGAAAGAAATTCTTGCTGAAAGGAACAAACCATGCCCAGCACAGACCTGGGGGAAGCTGTGGTCCTGTCCTGAGCAGGCGTCTGCCAAGTGGAGTCCATGGAAGTCTTGGGAGTCGGATGGTTTGTGTTTTGAGGACTGCAGGTGGGAATTGCAGCCACATGTTTTACAAGTATTAAATTTAAGAGACCTCCACAGTGCCCTAAAGTGTAGATTATTTCTCTCCATCCCTTCCTAATCTTCATTCCTCAGCATGAATCCTCAAATTCTTCAGAGATTCTAATAAAGATCCTGTTCCTCCCTCTTGCTGACAGATGCCTCTTGCAAACATGGATTACTGGGTATAAGAATAAACACAAGTTAAAAACAAGAGACTTATTCCTCCTTGTTGAAGAAAAGGATTTCTCCATTTTTTTAGGGAATTTACTTTAGAAAAGTTGTGTCTATAAGTGATTTTTCTGTCTCTACAACATGAATCTTTTTAGAACCCGTATAAACCTCTTGCTACTTTTGTAACAGAGGATTGTCCTCCTCAAGGCCCTGAGCATCATTTTTTCGAAACATCCTCAAGGAAGGAAGCACTTCTTCCTCAGGGTGTGTGAGAGGGTCAGGGAAATTCCATTCAATGCCTTCCTCTCATTTGCAAAACTATCTCCTCTTATAAAGATGTGAAAAGTTCATTTTTTT
The DNA here is from genome assembly GCA_007922755.1 of Pedetes capensis. Lineage (NCBI taxonomy): Eukaryota > Metazoa > Chordata > Mammalia > Rodentia > Pedetidae > Pedetes > Pedetes capensis. The sequence continues at coordinate 24,032 of VMDO01004653.1, read as the reverse complement.
TTCTTTGTATTAAACAAATCAACTAACACAGATTGTCACTCCGGCTATCAAGTGAATTCAAGGATGGATTTCTTGTTAAAAATAGGTCTTGTGACTTCTTGTTTTTGTTAGGTGCTGTCTCATTGAGTCCAATACATAGTGGCCTAATGTACAATATAATGAAATACTCTCCAACACTGTGTCATGCCCAACACTACTGTCAGTGCTTCTCTGCTATTCATAGAGTTTTCAAAGGTGGATTGTTTCTGGAGTGGATTGCCAGGTCCTTCTCCCTCGCCTGCAGCCCTGGTATTCCTAGATGGTCTCCCATCCAAGAACTAACCAGGCTGACCCTGCTTAGCTTCTGAGATCAAGCAGGATCAGATACTAGGGTGCTATGGCTGCAGATCTGATATTATTCTTTATCTTGAAAACATGTATACATGTCAGTTATTTGAAGAATTTCCATGTGGAAGAAACAAGAGCCCTTTCTCAGTATTGTTGCAGAGGCATGATCAGTACCAATGTGTTGGAGTCTCAAAGGAGGGGAGAGCTGGATTTAGTACAACAATGGTTTAGCAATTAAAGCTCCCTTATGTGGAATTTAGCAGTCTTCTAAGGTCATGAGCATGTTCACAACGAAATTATTCAACAGTGGGTTGGACAAATGTCTATCTGGAATTCTAAAGACAGAAGCCTAGCATTGGTGGGGGATGGAAGTTCATGCTTCCATGATCTAACTCTACCTGCTATTATTTTTTTTTTAAGAAATAGATTTTATAGTGCTGGGCACGGTGGTACATGCCTGTAATCCTAGGCTCAGGAGGTGTGGGCAGGAGGGTCGCAAGTTCAAGACCAGAGGCAGTCTGCGTAACTTAGTGAGACCCTATCTCAAAAAGTGAAAAAAAAATGGGCTGGGGTTGCAGCTCAGTGGTCCAGCACTTGCAAAGCATGCAGGAGTGAGGCCCTGGATTCAACCGCCAGTACCGCAAAAAAAAAAAAATAATAATAATAATAATAAAATAAATAAATGAATAAATATTATATGAGAACAGCTACATACACAAATCATGATCTCTTGCCAAAAGCCTTTTTGTGTGTGTGCTAGGCACACAGCTGAGCATTTTACACATAGGTCATTTGATACCTCACAATTTTTTTAAGCAATATATATTATGAGTGCCATTTTATAGCTGGAAAAACTGATACACAGCTCATTAATTGTGCCTGTGCATAAATGTTTGTTTATTCTTTATCACAATGCCTTTCCTCCAGAAAAACTGCATAAACTCAAGAGGTAAAGTGAACAAAATGGAAAGGATTTCTTGTATTACTTTTTATAAGTAACATAACGTAAACTTAACAGAAAATCACAGAAGCATGCGGAATGTATTAACTTCTTTCAATATCAATGTATTCCCAAAAAGCTTTCTTAACACTTCCAGAGTTGATAAAATGAATAAACAATTCAGCAGTTCCTAAACTGCCATTCAAAGAGAAATGAGTTCTCTTTCCTCCCGGAAAGTTTGGCTTCTTAACAAATCTAAGCATATAGTTCCTCAAAATACTTCAGTTGTTTACAATGACAGTGATGTAGCTTCAAGCCAGGGATGGCACTCCAGGATTTTCAAAGCTTCCCCTGTATAACCTTCAACACCATGTCCCCCGCCTTCCCATCTCCCACAGGCTCCTACTTTCCTGTAGGTCTTTCTTGCTTCAGGCAACAAGGTAGGAATTTCTCTGAACAGAGCCTACCTGGCTCCCTCCAAGTTTGCACTTTCTAATTCACCTTATCCCCTGTAAGCCACTGTTTATGCCTCATCAATCTCTCTGTTCCTTTTCAGCCATGAACCTTCCCCTCTCCTTTGCCAGGTTGTCTTGCATCCCTCCTGTACTCTGCCTTCCTGTTGATGTGGCTCCCTCTTTGAGACCTTTACCATCTAAGACTCACAGAAAATCTCTTAAGATAGTTCTTCTTCTGTGCACTCTTTCTGCCTAGATCCTACCTCTCTGGGCTCTGTCTCCACAGCCAAAGGAGTCTGAATGTAGTCTGAAGATAGGGAAAAATAATTCACAATGCTCATCTAGACCTAAATCTTTCTATCTTCTGCAGGGCATTGCAAAGGTTGACTTTAAGAACTTAAATTGAAGTACCTTGCCATTCTGTATGTGCTTTGACCTCCCCACTCCACTCAATGAGAGATACAGTATGTTATAACAGGCAGGAAAGTCCTCATAATAAGAGAATTTTTTAAAAAGTCTTAAGTGAAGATGAGGGAATAAGCAGATCATTCTATAAGTTAAATACTTGCCAGGCACAGTGGTGCACACCTGTAATGCCAGTGATTCAGGAAGCAGAGACAGGAAGATTGTGAGTTCGGGCCAGAGGCAGCCTGGGTAATTTAGGAAGACCCTGTCTCAAGACAAAAAGTAAAAAATGGGCTGGAGGTGCAGCCCAGTGGTAGAGTATTTGCAAAGTATGTAGGAGGCCCTGGGTCCTACGCCCAACTACTGCAAAAAATAAAAATAAAATAAAACACTGTTATAAAGACAATCTGAGCCTCTTTCTAAAAAATGTATTGATACTCTCTATACTTTGAGAGTCTTGGAGAACTATTTATGTTTCCTTATCAATCAAAAAGTATAATACACAGAGTTTATAGTACAGTGGGGGATAAAGCAGGCAGGTAGGGACTTATTGACCTTGACCAGCCTCAGATCACAAGGCACAGGCGGGTTGAACAACATCTAGAAACGCCAATATATTAGTTCTTCTTAGACCAGGGAAGCACAGAGGAGACATACTTATTGGCACTTAGTGAAATAGGCATAGCCATGTGCCTTGTATTAGACAGTAAGATACAAGCTGAAGAGTCATATGTCATCATAAAGGAGAACATTATATTTAAATCCTGCCTATTATCCATGCTGGGCTACAGGCTCACAGAACACTGAAGCCTCAAGTTGGGAGGGTGGTGTCTTAAGTTGGTATTTTCCACAGCCTGGACCCTCAAGCAATTAAAATGAATGGAATCTTCTTTCTACCTGTCTAAGGTTGGCTACTGTTTATATGTTTCAATTACTATGTTATTGCACCTACATAAGAAAATTACTATATTGCCTATGTACACTATATTTTGTGGCAAGGTTGTGCGATAGCTTTATTAATTTTAAATATAGTATTCTCTGTTAGCTTTGGCATTATTAGCCTATCCCCAATAAATATCTAGACACAGTAGGAAATAAGGCAGCAATGAGTATATTTTGAAAGCTCTGGAAGAAAATTGTTTTTCATGAGGTATTTTATTAGAATGTGGAATTTTAGTTCTAATCAATAATCCCATTATACTTTAACAGTCAAATTAGCATGACTCGGAGTCCCCAACTTACAACTCTTTTTTTTCTTTTTCCTTTTTTTTTTTTTCCTGCCATACTGGGGGGTCGAACCCAGGGCCTTGTGCTCACATGCTTTGCAAGGGCACTGTACCATTGAGTTGCACCCCCAGTCCATTTTTTTACTTTTTATTTTGAGATAGGGCCTCCCTAAATTAAACAGACTGCCTCTGGCCTCAAACTCACGATTCTCCTGCCTCTGCCTCCCGAGTCTCTGGGATCATAGGCATGAACCACTGCACCCAGCCTCCCAACTGACAACTTTGAACACAATTTTTCTTTTCCTCCTTTATTTTTCCCCACTAATAAATCAATTCTTGGACTGTTACTAACCTCCTGTTTAAAAAGCTTGGTTATCCCACTGGCTCCCTTGAAGTTGCAAATTCTGAACACCACATTTTCAGGCAAGGTGGATGATCCAGGAAGAGCTGAAGTGTGCGTAGTTTATACCTGGCCAGGAGAAGAAATTCCCAGTGCCCCATTGTCTCTGTAATTGTAGCTACTGATATAATGCCAAAGTTATACCCATGGGCCAGCTATTGGTGAACCCTCACTTCACAGAACACTATACATTCTTGGGTTTGGGCTAAATGAACAGCCATGTATTTGCAGTCTCTTTTACTGTCTGTTTCTCTTCTGTATGACTTCTTAATATTACAAGATTTTTCTCCTATCTAAACTCCTTTATAATTTTACCTAGTGCTGTATCTACCAATGCTAACTCCTACAGGCTTACAAATCATAGTTAATGCCTCCAACCTAAATCACTTCCCTGAATTCCCCATCCTTCTGTCCTCTGTCAATTCAGCACCTATGCTTGCATCTCCACTATATATCTTAAAAACTAATGTGTCAAAATTGAACTCCTAATCTCCCATGCAGCTGGGTTTTAGCTCTGTTGGTAGAGTGGCACTCTGCACTCTCTGAAGATTGGCTTCTATCTCCAACACTGCAAAAATGGGAGAAGGATGTGGCAGTCCCTTCCTGAAACAGTCAGCCATTGAGAACCCTATGAAGGTCACTACAAGTTGGACATGACTCAAGGGCACCTAACAACAGCAACAATCTCCCACACTTACTTACCAAAACCTGTTGTTGTTGTTGTTAGGTGCTGTCAAGTCGGTGTCTGACTCATAGTGACTCTATATACATCACATGAAACACTATAGTCAGTGCTTCTTTGTTATTCATAGGGTTTTCAATGGTGGATTGATTTTGGGGAGTGGGTTGCTTGTTCCTTCTCCCAAGCCTACAGCGCCTGGTGTTCCCAGGCAGTCTCCCATCTAAGTACTAACCAGGCCCGACCCTGCTTAGCTTCTGAGATCTGATGGGATGGGACGTCACAGGGCTATGGCTGCCAGCATTGTTCCTATAGCCTCCCCTTTCTTGGTAAAGGCAACTCCAACCATTTGTCCTCTTTCTTGGCTCTCAGTTTTTCTTTTCCCAGTGTTGTCATTATTTTCTAGCACATGACACAAAGCAATTATCATATTTGCTGCTTATACATCTTGTTTCTATGATTGAAAAGTAAGCATCACAGAGATTTTTGTTTAATGTTACTGGTTTGCTCCATAAAAGCTAAATTATCTTAGGGGCCTAAGTGAGTGACTTTTATACACACCACTCATATATTAGACTTCTTTTTTGTTTTTTCTTTGCTTTTCTTTTTCTTTTTCTTTTTTCTTTTTTTCTTTTTTTCTTTCTTTCTTTCTTTCTTTTTTTTTCTTTTTTTGCAGTGCTTGGGGATTGAATGCAGGGCCTTGCACATACTATGCAAGTGATCTACCATTGGGCTGCATCCCTAGTCCATTTTTTATTTTTTATCTTGACATGAGGTCTAAGTTACACAGGCTGCCTCTGGCCTCGAACCTATGATCCTCCCGCCTCTGCCTCCTGAGTTGCTGGAATTATAGGCACGTGCCACCATCCCCAGCTTAGGTATTAAACTTTTATTAAAATGTCAATATGTAAATGACCCATTCTGAAATTGAAAAATAACTACTTTTGTAAAAATATCCAACTCTTGAGTATATGTACTTTTAAGTTGTTCTGTTTTCTTTCCTCCCTATCCAACAATGAAATGGAGATGAGTCAACAGCAAAAAAAAAAAAAAAAAAAATCACTTCTGAAGAATTTCCAGATTCTTTAAACTATACTGTTTGAACAGTCAACAGAGAGGCTCTGTAGTAACAAATGGTGAAAATGTTATATTTTCAGATAAATGTACAATCTCTGTTTCAATTATCCGTCCTTGTCATCAATACTGCTCCTCATCTTCCAGTATATTAAATTTCTATTTTATAAGAACTAAGCAAAGGTCTTTAAAAGTTTCATGTTTATACTCTGCCCTGAAATACTTTGTTTTGCCTAACTTCATGGGAAAGACGATTTTAACAGTTTTATTGAGATTTAATTCACATTTCATAAAATTCAACCATTTAAAATATACAACTCAGTGGATTTTATTGTATTCAGAGAGTTGTATAATCACTACCACAATCTAATTTAGAATATTTTCAACATTCCCAAAAGAAATATCATCTTATTAATTGTCACTTCTCATATCCTCTGCCAGTTCTAGGCAGCCACTAATGTACTTCCTATCTCCATAGATTTGCCTCTACTGGAATTTACATATAAATGGAATTATATAATACCACAGTCTTTTAGGACTGGCTCTCATCAATTATCCTGATGTTTTCAATATCCATCCATTGTGCACCATGTATCTGTACAATATTCTTTTTTATTACTGAATTAGATTCTGTTGCATGAATATATCATGCAGTTTTAATCCATTTATTATTTCTCTCACATTTGGATTGTTTCTATTTGGGGGCTATGATTAACAATGCTACCATGAACATTCAAGTACAAGTTTTTATTATTTCTTTTTTGTATATGCCTAGAAGTACACCCTGCAGCTGTAGCCCTGTGGCATCTGATCCCATCAGATCTCAGAAACTAAGCAGGGTCAGGCCTGGTTGGTACTTGGATGGGAGATGGCCTGGGAACACGAGATACTGTAGGCTTGGGAGACAGACCTGGCAACACACTCCCAAAAGTTAGTCTGCCATTGAAAACCCTATGAACAGCAGAGAAGCTCTGACAATAATGTTTCATCTGTTATCTGTAGGGTCACTCTGACAGCACCTAACAGCAACAACAACAACTAAATTATAATATTACATTATATATATGATACTATATCAATAAAAACATCACAAAAAGTTTATGGAGCTACATAGGAATATTTGTTGGTTTAATTTTCACCATCTATGTCATAGACAGAATATCTGAAGTCTAGCTCATAATACAAAGGCAGGTACAGAGGCGCCCCCTTGCCAGGTGTGCAGGAGAAGTTCTGCTGGGGAAACCTCCAGAAACAGGAGCAGGTGTAGGTCTGTGAGTTTGTGCTTATCTCCAGCCCTCCTGCACACACTGGGCAGCTCCCAGCAATCTGACAGTGCCGGGTGGTGAACTTCAGAAGAGAGACTCTGCTCTCGGGCAGGATGTGAGTTTTATAATTAAGGATGTGTCATAGCCCTCATCCTGTGACTGGGTCTTTACTACAACATTGGTATGACTGAGATCCTGTCCTCCCCCACCAGCTCAGCATTTCTAATCAGGAGAGTGAATGCCAGCTTAAAAAAAAAAAAAAAAAAAAAACAGGCTCCAGCCTCCTGCTCGACTGACTATACTGTGGAACATACATGGCTGTAGGTAGCTTCATAGGAGGCTGACTTCTCCCCAACTTGCAGGAGAATTGTGTTTAATAAATTAACCATTTCTCACCAACACAAAAGATATTTTTTTCCTCTTCATCTAAAGGAATTAATCTAGAAGATAAGCATGTGCTCTTGTGTTGGTAAAAGGTTAAAAACAAAAAAGTATCAATTAATACAGAGGAAGAGATTTGTTGTTGTTGTTTTTGTTGTTAGGTGCCATTGAGTCAAGTCCAACTCATAGCAACCCTTATAAGGTTTTCAATGGTTGATTTTATTTTAGGGATTACTTTGGGAGTGGATTACTATGTTTTTCTTTTGTCTTTGCAGTGCTAGGGATTGATCCCAGGTCCTCAGAGAAAACAGAGTAGCACTCTACCAACTGAGCTAAACCTCAGCCCAGGAAAAGATAAGATAGATAAACATATAGACCTTTTATAGGACAGCCATACCACTAAGGCATCCAATCCCATCAGATCTTGGAAGCTAAGCAGGAAGCTAAATCCTGTAGGCTTGGGAGAAGGACCTGGCAACCTACACCCCAAAAATAGTCAGCCATTGAAAGCCCTATGAATTGCAGAGAAGCACAATAGTGTTTCATCTGTTGTACATAGGGTCACTATGAGTTAGATACAGACTCGACAGCACCTAACAACAACAACAACAAAAAAAAAAAAACATGAGTATGTAAGAAATCATGAGCTACAAGGAGGAAAGTTTTGAAGGATGAGGCAGGATATGCAGATTAAAGATTTTGTATTTTCAGTGTTTTAGTTCTCTCAGGCAAGCCATTAATATTTTTGGTTCTCCAGACTTTAGCTCAAATTTTATCTAGAAATGCACATCTCAATTTTACTTAAAAGTAGAATGGTTTTTTTGAAAAGCTGATAGCTGTGTGTTAAGAGTTGTGAGTGTGCAATGATCAAATAATTTAGTTTGTTGGAAGAAGAGTGTCTTTCTGATTTCAGTCTTTCTGATTTGGAGTCAAGAATCCTCATCTCAAAATGAGATTCAAGCCGAGCATTGTGGGGCACACTTGTAATCAGGAGGCTGAGGCAGGTTGTGAATTGGAGACCAGACACAGCCTGGGTAACTTACCCAGACCTTGTCTTAAAATTTAAAAATTTAAAAAGGGGTTGGGGGTGTATCTCAGTGGTAAAGCACTTGCCTAGCTTGGACAAGGCCAGGGTGAATCCCTCTCAAGTACTGGAAAGAAATAGTTTCAGACATGTATTGTGTTTTATTACATCACTATGAGTTGGACCTGACTTGACGGCATCTAACAAGACCAACCACTCCGTCAGTCTTTTAAAATGCCTCCAGTAGTCTGCCCTAGATATTGCAGAGGTAGAATAGCCTATGTAGGCCTATTGTTGTTGTTAGGTGCTGTCAAGCTGGGTCCAACTCACAGCAACCCTATGTACAACAGAATGAAACACTCCCCGACACTGTGCCGTGCCGAGCACTGTTAGTACTTCTCAGCTATTCATAGGGTTTTCAATGGCAGACTGTTTTTAGAGATTGTTTCAGGGGTGGGGTGCCATGTCACTCTCCCATTTTTGCAGTGTTGGGGATTGAACCCATCGTCTCAGAGAAGGCAGAGGAGCGCTCTACCAACTGAGCTAAACCCTGGCCCCAGGAAAGCATATATAATTCCCCAAATGTTGCAGGATTTTTAGCAGGAAAACGGTTGTCTTTAAAATCGTTTTATGCCTAGATTCCATTCTCTTCTTCATTTTTATTATTCTTTATATTCTCCTACATAGTCTTCCAAGTAAGAAATAGGGGGGTTCACATTTTGCTTTTTGTTTGTTTTAGAACCAATAACCATGACCTAGATTTTCCATAGACAGAATTTCACATGTTACAATTTTGTCAAATTAAAGACCAGAAAAATGCAGCCTATGAACTATCCCCATCAGACATGTATTTTCAGGGAACAAAGGTACAGGGCCTTGTAATACTCACTCAGTACCTTGCCACAGCACTTGAAGAATTAGAGAGGAGCGCATAGCAGAGTTTGGATAAGGTGTCTCTTATTTTAGTTTTCACTCATTTCTTACTCATCTTACTCTTCTCATTCCCCAGATTTGTCATCCCACTAAGATTTTATGCTATAACTAGAAAGAGAGATAAGGAGTAGAAATCTAAAAGAGGCTAACCCTTTAGAGGCATTTTAACAGTTCTATGTATAATCTAGCCTACAGCTGTACCCCTGTGGCATTCGATCCTGTCAGATCTCAGAAGCTAAGCAGAATCAGACCTGGTTCATGCTTGGATGCAAGACCACTGGGAACATCAGGTGCTGTAGGCGTGGGAGAAGGATCCAGCAACCCACTTCCAAAAAACAATCAGCCATGGAAAATCCTATGAAAACAGAGAAGCACTAACAATAATGTTTTGCCTGTTGTACACAGGGTCTCTATGAGTTGCACACCGACTTGATGGTACCTGACAACAACAAATGTGGTCATAGATATGAAAAAATGAACTGATGAAAGTCACCCGGATTTACCTGAGTACTCACAGCTAATAAATTAGAAAGCTGGGTCTGGGATTGTGTCTTTTGGAGTTGGAATGTTCCGACAGGAGAACTTTATCTTGTTGTTGTTGTTGTTGTTAGGTGCCATCAACTCATGTCTGACTCATAACAACCCTCATAGGGTTTTAGATGGCTGAATGTTTCGGGATTGCCATGGGAGTGGATTGCCACACCCTTCTCCCATTTTTGTGGTGCTGGGAATCAAACATGGGACCTCAGAGACTGCAGAGCAGTGCTCTACCAGCTGAGCTAAATGCCAGCCCAACCTTATTTTATAATAGGATTATCTTCCCTTCCACTGCCTGTGAAAGAAAGCTGAAAGGGAGAAGGTTCCTCCTCACACTTCCCAGTCTGGCTTTCATCTTCTCCTTGCTTCTACTATATCATTAGTGATACTCCAAGCCACACACTGGGTTTTCCCAAGGAGTCTAGGTTCCTCCTCAAATATTGCTGAGTACCACTCAGCAATCCAAGTAGGAAGGAGGGCAATCCTGACACATAAGAAACATTTGACACATGATAAATAAATGTCCTTCACCGGCTACCTCAGGGTGCTGCACTTCCCTCCCCCCCACCTCATGCAATGTGCTCTGGTGTCTTAGACAATGCCCTTCCCTTTCATACCTGAGCACACTCCTAACACAAAGCTAAAATAGTTAACAGATAGGATTTGGATTTTCCTATTATTTAAAGGGATTAGAGTCTAGTGAAGGAATCTTAAACCTGAATATATATATATTTTCAAATTTTATCCCAATTAGCAATTCCCTCCTGTACCAGATTATCTGCTTGGCCATAGTCTCTTTTTGCTTCGTTGCTGAGTTGTTAATATTTCTATATCTTTTCCAAGCAGCCTCCCCCCCACATCCACTCCCCTCTGTCTCTCAAACCTCAGGCTGCAAAACCACAGCTCTGGTCCCAACTAGAGGCCAAAATTAAACCCAAGTCATAATCATCGCTTCATTTAACAAATACAATTCTTTCCCATTATTGCATAAAGCAGATAACTCCTGACTGCCACAAACTTCACTTTTGTGGAATCCGCATAAATAGCTTTTATACAACCAAGAGGACTATCAGTGTGCTTCCCAAAGCAGAAAGAGCTGAATCTCAAAAGCCAGTTCCATCTACTAATTTGTAATGGAAACATTGATGGGAACCTTTATCCACCTCTTTCTCCTTCTCCTCCTTGCTCTCTTCCTCCTCTTCTTTCATCATCTTCTTCAGAATGTAAGAAAAAGAAATCACAAGTATATTTCCCAGACAGCATTTGATCTCAAATCTACATCTCCACCCCACACCAACATTCTTACAACCTGAATGGTTTTTCTCAAGAGCACTGGTAGCCCCCCCTGGGCACAGAGACACAGTGGCAGCCCATAATATTACTAATCTTTCCAGATCTAAAGCCAAGTTTTTTATGTTCTCCAATTACAGCCATCCTTTAAATAAAACTTATAAAAAGCAAGGATAATAATCTGTGAGTTTTCATTAAGCATGTCACAATCAGGACAATTAGTAAATGCGAATCCTGTAGTGGACTGTTTATTACATGTGAAGAAAAGCATAATCCTAATATCTTCCCGGTTTTGTTTGTGTATTTGTTTTTGCTGATACCATCTTTGTAGTAAAATGACTTTCTATCTTTATAAATTAAAACCATTAATCAAAACTGATCTCTTCCTACATCTGCTTTTTAAAAACTTTAGCATCACTGGATGTTTAGAGAAATTGAAAGAAAATATTAAACCTTCATTTTACCAAAGCTGGGCATGGTGGCACACTTCTGTAATTCCAGCAACTTGAGAGGCAGGGACAGGAAGATGGTGAGTTCAAGGTGAGAGATGGCCTGCATAGCTTAGCACGACCCCATCTCAAAATAAAAAATAAAATATAAAATGGGTTGGCATGGCATCCTGGTGGTACACCATTTGCAAAGTGTGTGCAAAACCCTAAGTTCAACCCCCAAGTACTGAAAAAAATAAATAAACAAAAATAACTTAATTTCATCAGAGGAAATGAAGAAAGATAATAAAATAATGTGAAATTTGCAAATACGGGAATTTGTAGTATTATCCTTTAATTCAAGGCCCTGTTCTTAAAAAAAAAAAAAAAAACAGAATGAAAGAGTTCTAGATGAACTTTGAGACAATCTCAGGCAAGCCTATATTGTGCAAACAACGAAAGTGAGGTCTCCTCTTAGATAAAGTGTCAGAGTCTAGCAATCTAGGTCTCTGCTATTGGCACTAGGACTCTGCGGTTCCATAATCTTTTTCTATCTATGAAAGTAATGTAGATGGTATATTTATTATACTGTTGTTGCTGTTAGGTGGTGTAGAGTCAGTGTCCTATTGTTGTTCTTCTCTGCTATTCATAGAGTTTTCAATGGCCAATTGTTTTTTGGGAGTGGGTTGCCAGGTCCTTCTCCCAAGCCTACAGCACCTGGTGTTCCCAGGCAGTCTCCCGTCCAAGTACTAACCAGGCGCAACCCTGCTTAGCTTTAGAGATCTGATGGGAATGGACACCACAGTGGTACGGCTGCAGGTATTTATTATATTATTATTATTATATAAATGATATTCTATGAAGTAAGTGGGAGTTGGAATTTAGCTCAGTTGGCATATTGCTGCTCCACACATACTTTCTGCACATACTTTCTGAAGACCTCGTTTCTATCCCCAGCACCACAAAAATTGGGAGAAGGATGTGGCAGTCCACTCTTGAAACAATCAGCCACTGAAAACCCTACCAGGGTCTCTGTGAGTCAGACACCACTTGATGGCACCTAACAACAACAGGAAGTATTTCCAGTGTTTTATCCATCATGCATATGGAGACAGATTTAAACAAAAAAAGAAAGAAGAAATTTGGGGGGAGGACTCTTAATAGTAGTTTCTTAAAAATGCACCTGTACTTCCTTTTTGCATAGTCAGACAGCCTTGATAACACTGTGAAGCTCCTCGGTCACTTCCTCCATGAAATTTTCTATTGCCTTCCATTGTTGTTAGGTGCTATGGAGTCGAGTCCAATTCAGAGCAGCCCTCATGGGGTTTTTAATGGCTGATTGCTTTGGGATTGCTTTGGGGAGTAGGTTGCCTCATTCTTCTCCCATTTTGTGGTGCTGGGGATCGATGAACAAATGAAACACTTCCAGACACTGTGCCATGTCCAGCACTATGTCAGTGCTTCTCTACTATACATAGGGTTTTCAATGGCTGATTGGTTTTCGGGAGGTTCTTCTCCCAATCCTACAGTACCTGGTATTCCCAGTGGGTCTCCCATCCAAGCACTAACCAGGCCAACCCCGCTTAGCTTCTGAAATCTGAAGGGATTCAGTGCCAGGGTGATATGACTGCAAGCATTCCCTTTCATTAGCAGAGGAAATGTTTTTGATCCAAAAGAAGACAGCATATGTGCCCACCTTTGCCTTCTCTGCCCTACTTGCTGGTGAGTAAAGGTGAGATTGACTTTAAACAGGGCATCAAAAGTCAAACAAACTTGTTTTCTATCTCATTTCAATCCTATTATGAATTTATAATTTTGCTTTTTCAGTGTTAACAGTGCAGGGTTGTACTTGAGAAACCTCTTCATATAATATCACCAGACAGTTCACCCAGGTAACAGCAGCTATATTTGCATACACCCCAGGATCCACTTCACTTTTCATTAAATGCACATTAACCTAAAACTACCCTAGCCTGTAAAAGTATAAGAGGATATGATAACATAGCATTAAAGTGACCATAAATCAGCAGAAACATAACAGATTTTTTCATTCAGTTGCTTTGCAGACTATAAATGTGAACCATTCTTCCATGAAGTTATAGATATTTTCAGTGAGCTAAACTGACCTCCATTGGACCTGCTCTTAAGTCAGGGAAATAAAAAGCAAATTTAGATGTGAAGGTAAGTATATTTTCATAATGAAAATTAAAGCTGGGAAAAAAGTTAATTACAGTATTTAATTTGCAACAATATTATTTCCTTCTGCAATGCACTATAATGTATCCAGCAGAATGTTAATGAGGCCATTTATTGACACAAGCCTTCCTCAAAGGCTGCTCAGGTTGTTTACTGTGTTCAAATTCTGTGGATTAAAAATAGAAAAAACAAAAAGGAAAACCATGTAATTACTGTAATTGAATATCTAGCTAGAATAAAGTTTCTACTCCAAAATTTTCTCATGAAGCAATATTGATACATTTTACAGACCTGAGTATTTTTCTCGCCTGGTTTAAGGAATTGGTATCATTCTAGAAATTTTATTATACAATGTATATAAATGATATTTAATTTGGAAAACTTAAAATACTCAACACAGATACAAACCCTATTTTATTATAATTTTCCCATGCATTTCTCATGTTACCATAACATACTAACTTCTGTGTGGTTCTGACAAAGTATTGACTCCATTCCATACTCAGCTTCCCAGTTGTTGTTGTTGTTGTTGTTGTTGTTGTTGTTAGGTGCCGTCGAGTCGGTATCTGACTCATAGCAACCCTCATAGGGTTTTCAATGGCTGACTGTTTTGGGTAGGAAATCCCAAATTAATGATAGAGGCAGAGATCCAATTTTTTGGTTTTCCAGAATTATTTTGGAGGTGGACAAAAATTTTCTGATGTTGTGGAGAGGTAAACAGTGTAGGAAACCTTTATAGTAATAGATCAAATAAATCATTTCATGAACTCTATTGTTGGCTATAATAATAATAAAACACATTTATACAACTCACTTGTGTTTATATAATGGTCTTGTAGAAACTTTTGCAGTTGATTAATACAAGAATAGAATAATTTACCTAGTGGCAATGATAAGACACATGATCTCCTGTCTCTACATCATTCAGGTCCAAGGGTAGAGGAGAAAATTCAAACCACCAAGCTGGAAGTGATATCTTCTCAGCCATCTCTGTCCACAATATTCTTCTCCAAAAGTCTTTACTATGAACAAAGGGCATTTCTACTTACCTATAAATTTCTGGTCCATGATGACAGATTTAGAATTTGTGATTAAATAACTTCATTCTACTATTTTTCTTTTATACAAGGCCTTGCTCCAAATACAATTTTTGGAGTGTGAGTTTACTTTAAGTACTATGGACTTTTGTTTGAATTCCTAACACCTGACTTGGAAAAAATCCTTAAGTATCTGATTGATATCTCTGGCTTCTCATGGTTATTTTAAGTCCACCTCTGTGCAATCTTTATCCCACAGAAACCAGAACCTTAAAAGCACAGTTCAGAAGAGCAATATTTGTAATATCGCAAGTTTACTGGGGAAAAATTTGTACCATTCAACCCTACCAAATGTTCACTCCAAATCTAATACTGAGCAGTAAGAAGTCTTTTCAGTTTTCTTGATTAAAAAAGATCATGGAATAAAAAACATCTAATATACTGTGATGTAGTGATCCAGCACATCAGAGACTTTCTCTGAAATATTTTCAGCTTAACAATCAATAAATAGATTTTATCAATAAATGATAGCTATTCCTCATGCAGTAACTGATTCAATCACAAGTCATGTGCTTATAGCATTTTTTATCATTATTTTTAGTCTTAAAATATCAAGGTGGAAAATAATGTCAAAATTCTAGACAATTTTTAAAGTGATAATATTTTACCAATTGAATATAGTAAATTTTCCTGAGGAAGATAAGATTGTCTGAAGGATGAAGAATATGTTTGAAACAGCTATAAACCTCAGTAAATATCCTATTTGCACTGGCTCCCCAAAATCACAGGCTTAGAATTCCTTCTTTTCTGATAAGGAGCTATAGAGCCACGAGCAAATCAGTTTCTTTCTTTCTCTTTCTCTCTCTCTAGTTCTCTCTCTACCTCCCTCCTTCTCTCTCTCTCTCACCCCCTCATCTATAAATAAGAATAACTCTTCCATTACCTACCTTATTGCAATGGTTTAAAACAGAAAATATTTATGCCAAGTATTATCCTTATCCTGTTTCCCGCTTTATTAACTTTAAAATTATCTATAAATTGGCCACTCTTGGGTACATATCCAAAGGAATATAAGTCAGTATACCACAGAGATAACCTGCTCATCCATGTTTATTGCAACATTATTCACAATAACCAAGATATGGAATCAACCTAGATGTCCTTCCACAGATGAGTGGATAAGGAAATTTTGGTGTATATACACCATGGAGTTTTATTAAGCCATAAAGAAGGGCAAAATTATGGCATTTGCTGGAAAATGAATGGAACTAGAGATCATCATTTTAAGTGAAATAAGCCAGACCCAGAAAGAGAAACATTGCATGTTTTCTCTCATGTGGATGTTAGGCTTCAATACATACTCATTATTTAAACATATAGATCATGAAAGCAGATGGGACATAAGTAGTGAAAGATAGTGCTCTAAAGAAAAGACAGAGAGGACAAGAAGAAAGGGTAGTGGGAGAAAAGAAAGGAAATATCTCATATTTTGCCCTTATAGCAAAATTGGTATGTACATATATAGGTATTACATATACGTAAAAGGGGACTATTGATGGAAGGGAGGGGATGGGGAAGTGGGTCATGAGAGGGGAAGGGGGAAATGAATGTGGGCAAGGTACAATAAAATGCAGGTATGAAAATATGATGAGATCCATTAAGTTATACATTAAAAATTACCTAAAAATAAGTAAAATAATCTACAAATCAGCAATTTTAACATGGTGCTTTTTTTTTATTATGAACTATCTTAATCTGCTCACATCAAAATCCATATCTTTAACATGTCATTGAATGAAAAGACACCCACACTATCAGATCTACAATTTGAAAATACTCTTAATGAAATAATATAAATGATGGACTCGTAATTGCTTCCATTAAAAAATATTTCCCTATTTCCCAAGAGAAATCAATGTTTTTGCCAGGTGCACTGGCACACCCCTGTAATCTCAGTAACTTGGAAGGCTGAGGAAGGTGGATTTCAAGTTAGAGGCCAGAGATAGCCTATGCGAGGGGGTACTCAGAGGTATAGCACAGGGGCCTGGGTTCAACTGTCCCAGTACTAAATAAAAGGAAAGAAATCAACTTTTTTATGTATTATTGCTCACACAGTTGACTTATCTAGAATGTTTTTCATCTTTTCTTCCTCTAAATAAAACCCTGTTCATCCCAAAAGCCCTAGCCTTCAGTTATTTCTCTCCTTTCATTTCTGGTCATATATATTTGTCTTTACCACTATCTAAATCCTTTTCTTGCACAGATTGAAAGTAATAGGCAGAATAAAATAGTCCATAGTAATGGATGTGTTACATAATGAAGTTATACTTTATTCTGAAACATAAAATCAGTCAAAGGAATTCCCAGTAGCTACATGTGGAGATTGTTCTGTTGTGTCAATGTAGCTATATGGGAACCACATTTCTAAGAATTCCCTCCGCTGTTTGGCAAGATTGACCATTAAAGAAATCTGCACAAAAAGAAAGCCACACAAGCATTGGAAGGTGAATTTTAAAGAGCTGCCATGCATTTTCAGGATCAGCTCTAGGATGACTAAGCTTTCTAGTTTAACAGGGACTGTACCAGTTTTCATAATGGAAGCTCTTTGTCCAAGAAACCCCTCAGTCCCAGACAAATCCGTCCAATTGGTCAACCTACTCCTGATTCACCTTGGTAAGAGGCAACCTTCTGGTTACAGCTTCCCCAGCCCTGACTTATCTGAATCTGGACTGGATTCCTGCAGTTTCTCTGACCCCTAAGCACATTAACCATCACAAAGAAAGACACTAGCTTTTCTAGCAGGTCACTGATATCATTAAAGTTAGAAGTTTGGATGTGATGAGAAATGAATGCGGCTTCCAGGAATCAATTTATTCTCCGAGATCATTAGTAAAATTTTAGGTTTACCATTACTCTCAACCTCACATCCATCTTTTCTTCAGTACTGACTGTCCTGCTGCCTGCCTAGCTATTGCAGGTCCAGTAGAAAATGTGAAACAAAAGCTACACTCAACTGCTTAACCAGATCTCATACCCGCTTTTGTTAAGTCTCTGTTACAAATTTACTCCTTATCACTTATCTGCTTCTCAGCTCAAGCAAAGTCTGATACACCAATGGTTTTGTTCAGTGTAATTACCTTGAGAATAATCATGATTATTTTAGCAGTAATAATAATTTCCTTAGCTGAGATTTACATCCACTAGTAGAGTGCTGCTCTGCACATGCTGAGGCCCCGGATTCAATCTCCAGCACCTCAAAAGCAGGAGAAGGACCTGGAAAACCATTCCCAAAACAATCCACCATTGAAAACTCTATAAATAGCAGAGAAGCACTGACATAGTGCCAGGCATGGCACAGTTTCAGCTAATGTTTCCTTTGGTCATACATAGGGTTGCTATGAGTCAGACACAACTCAACAGTACCTAACAACAACAAAGTCAATTGTCTACACATTTGAAAAAAAATTATTTTAGCAAACCTATTTTAAATATATGATAGTTCTAATTTGGAAAAGTAAAATGATAATATTTTTTGAAGAAATAATGAAGAATATCTTTGTGACCCTCAGGTAGAGGAATACTTATTGTTTAGACAGACTGAAATCAAGAACCATAAAGGGAAAGATTGATAAAATTTATTACACTGAAATTAAGAGATTATGTTCATCACAAGAAAAAAGAAAATTCAAAATAAAGAAATGTGGGATCTTTTTCAATACAAATATATCTCATACTTGAGTTTATAGTAATATAAAAAAGGATGAGCAAAAGACTTGAATAGGCACTTCCCCAAAATCCAAATGAACAATAAGTATGGGAAAATTTCCAACCTCATTATTCAGAAAGGGATGTACAAGTAAAATCACAAGATACCCTAACATTCCAAACATGTTTATAATATTACATATTTATGTTTATTATGTAAACTGCAATATTTACCTACATACAGTAAATTGATCAATTCCCCATATTAATAAATTATTGTCATCTCTTTCTTATGGAAAAGAGGAAATTGATGCCAGAAAAACATAAGAAGTCACACCAAGTCAAAAAGGTACTAAGTGAAGGAAACTGAAGCAAGAAAAGGATGATAAATTGCCCAAGGTTAAAAAGATAATCAGCAAAGGAACTGGGATTCAAGTCTAGGCAGTCATGTTATGAAGTCCATGTATTTCACCTTCCAGCTATAGTACCTTTCAAGCAAGATAAGTCTTCATAAAAGTAAACATAATTTCAATAAGACCTTTAAAACTACATTATCTTTTTGGAGCACAATAAATAAATAAGATGTGAGCAAATAGAAAATAGTCTATGTTTGTAGGTGGAAAGGTAACCTGAAACATATTTTCTGAGTATTACTATATAATTTAATGCATTTTATACTTGAATTTCACTATGCTTCTTATGGGTACAGGGAGAGAAATTGAAAAAGTCAATTTAATACTAATAAAAGAAAAACCCTTAGAATACTCAAGAAAAGCATAGAAATGTTGTTGTTGTTGTTGTTGTTATGGCTGTTGTTGTTATGTGCCATCGAGTAGGGTCCAACTCACAGTAACCCTCACTGGGTTTTCAAAGGACTTAGTAAAAAGAGTTTGAGTTACTAGCTATCAAAAATTATGTAAAGCCAGTATTATTAAATCAATATGACACTGAATATATATTAATCAATAGTATAGATGAGTATGTCACTTGAATAGAACATGGGATTCATAAATAGACTATTTATTGTATTACTGTGGTAGAGGTGGTTGTTAGGTGCCATTGAGTCGGTATCCAACTCATAGCGACCCTATGTACAACAGACAAAACACTATTTCCAGTGCTTCTCTGCTATTCATAGGGTTTTCGATGGTGGATTGATTTTTGGGAGTGGGTTGCCAGGTCCTTCTCCCAAGCCAACAGCACCTGGTGTTCCCAGGCAGTCTCCCATCCAAGGACTAACCAGGTCCAACACTGCTTAGCTTCCAAGATCTGACGGGATCAGACACCACAGTGGAACAGCTGTAGGTATTATTGTGATAGACTTAATCTAATTCGGACTCCATATTCCCCATATTCTTGCCCACATACTCCATATAACCTCCCAAGTGAATATGAGCAGGACTTGTGAATAGGATAAGATTTCATTCCCATGATTAGGTTACACTATATGGAAAGGGATTTTGAAAATGTTATTAAATATCTAATCAGTTGCTGTTGCTTTCAAGTCAAAGGAGAAATTATTCTCTGCAGTCTTAACCTATCAGATAAGCCTTCAAAGGATCCAGGCCTACTCTGCAAGGAGAAGTTCAAGGTGAAGAAGACTCTCCTACTTGACCAGCATGTAGTATGCCCTGGGTTCCATCTTCAGCACTGCAATCAATCAATCAGTCAATCAGTTTCAGAACAGAACAGTCATCCCCTGAGACATTAAATTAAAAAATAAAGATATCCACATAAATAATAAAGGGAGATAGGTAATTGATTTTATTAAAGTTTGATTCCTTTATTTTACTGTTTTCAAGTGACCTAATTATTGTAATTTAGAGTATCTCAAATTAAGAATATTATGAGATTGAATAACAATAAGACTGTTGTTATTGCTGATAGGAACTGATAGCAATGCTCAGAGGGTTTTCAATGGCTCATGGTTTCGGGATTGCATCAAGGATGGATTGCCACAAGCTTCTCCCATTTTTGTGGTACTGGGGATCAAACCTGGGTCCTCAGAGAGTTCCAAGCAGGACTCTACCAGCTAAGCTAAACCCCAGCCCAAGAATAAGAATAGCTGATATTTATATAATACTTCAAAGGTACCTAACAATAACAACTACTACTACAAATAATTAATACATATTAACTCACCCTTTCACCAACCTTAGAAGATAGGGAGTAATATGGGAATTTTTCAAGATCACATAACTGGCAAATAATAGTGATTGAATTTGAGCCCAAACAGAAAATCTCTAACCATTCTTAACCACTGTTAATCTATAGACTGTTGTATTAAAAGTACAAGATAGGAGAAAGTACACTTTAATAATCCTGATCCATAGAGAGAAGCCTGGAATAGGAGTTAGTACCTTTGTGTATAAATATCATGCAAAACATAAAACTTCAGCAGACATGAGATTTGGAGACATTTAGAAGACAGACATCTTACAAATAAGAAAAAACCAGAGGCTTTCTAAAATGAACTTTCAGTTCCTCAATGTGCAGCATATCCAATGTCAAAAAGATAAAGAACAAGAAATAATAGTTCTTACTACAAGCATCTGGTGTCATGTTCAATTTGGCTTTTCCTCTTCTTCAAGGACATTGAGATCTAGAGGGACTAGTGTTTAGTCTCTGATGTATTTCTTACATATATGTCTACTACCAGTTTCTCCAGCTGGAAAATCTGAAGAGGTAACCACAGACTAAATGGGACAATGGGCTGGGGTTTAGCTCAGTGGGTAGAGAGCCTGCTCTGTACTTTCTGATAACTCGGGTTTGATCCCCAGCACCACAAAAACAGGATGCAACAATCCATTCCCAAAGCAATCCCAAAATAATCAGCCATTGAAAACTCTACAAGGGTCACTATAAGTTGGACCCCACTGGACAGCACCTAACAACAAATGGGGCAACAGTAAAAGAGAAACTCTTAGAGTTTATGAGATTCAAAATAGTTCATAAATAATTAGGTTCTCTATTCAGAATTAAAGGTGATCATACGAAATTATCTGGACTAAGAACAAAGAAATGAATAGTGCAAAAATCTGTGTGGACTTTTTAGATAAGGATACCTCCCTCAAAATATAATTAGGAAAGTTTATCTTGAAATGAAATTTCAGTGTAGCATCAAATCATTGATTATTTAATGCTAAGGGATGCTTCCTTTTAAAATAGTTAATTGATCACACTAAAATTGTCTAGGAAAACCTATAAATTGAAGGTAAGTACCATAGTTCTTTAAATATCCTTCCATGTTAAAGTCTTGGATAGAGTAATGAGGTAACAATATTTTAAACCTTCTTCCAACAGATTGCTCAATTTTCCCTTTTAGTAATAATTGTTGCTATTGTTGTTGTTAGGTGCCATCGAGTTGTGTCCGAATCATAGGGACTCTCATAGGGTTTTCAATGCCTGATTGTTTCGGGATTGCCTTGGGAGTGGATTGCCACGTCCTTCTCCCATTTTTGTGGTGCTCGGAATCAAACTAGGGACCTCTGGGACTACAGAGTGATGCTCTACCAACTGAGCTAAATCCCAGCCCCAGTTAATAATAATTATTAGAAGAACTTCCCTACTATATTTCTTTCTATATTTTTTTTCAATTCATGAAATGAAACTTTGCTCCCTTTGAGATATATTCAGGCCCATTAATGGAAACATAAGATAAATTCCTAGGGAGATTGTTGACATCAGATCTATTTAAATGTACATTGTCTTTTCAAAGTTCAGACTTTAAATTGGTTTAGGTACTGAAGGATCGTGAATAAAAGAACATAAATGCATTCCTTTATACTAAGTGAAATAATTGTTCTCTTGACTGAGAATGAGCTTCCATTCTTTTTTATTTATGTCAACTAATATTTAGCAATTATTGAATGTAATAAAGGTCAAACCATCACTAAATGCCCATGTAGCCACAACAAAATACTCATTGTTGACAATTTGATCAAACTTCTATGATAAAATACCTTTTCTCTGCTTAGAGGCTATTTCATTGGAGTCATAGGAGAATCAAGTTTAAAATTTGCTGCACAGCAGAGAGAGACCTTATATGAATTCTAATAAAATTCAGCCCAGTCACTTTAGCAATGGCCTGTATTTCTGTTACCACCAATGATCTCAGAAGAAATTGGTGAAAGAAGGAGAAATATCAGGGCACAAGTTTGAAGCATTCACTCCTATGAGATTTTCTTCCTAGGCAAGAGGATCCAGAACAGAGGGAGTACAGTTATAACCTTTATAAGAAAAGGAAATATCCTCAGCTTACCCACAGACAAGGAGACCTTCCATGTCTGCTAACAAGTCCCACCCAGAGGGCCTCACCGCAACCTTGTGGGATGTTCCTGCTCATCACCGCTGCTTGCAACTGTGTTACATTAGTATCCACAAGCAGCATTTCCACTTTCTTATGTTTGTATCTGCAGATTCTTGTATCCCTTGAAGCTCCTTCCTATCATGTTGTCCATTCTGTCCAATGACCATTCCCTAAAAGCTCTGGACATAAAGATACCTTGGCATTAAGTGGTCCATCATAACATGATTTCCCCACAAGCCCTATTATTCCAAGAATTCCAGAAAGCCAGCTCTTTTTGAATATACCATGTTAAAGGAGAATATTTTTCTTGCTAAATGTTCTCCTGTGACTAATGGGGAATAAAATAATCATTTGAGCTTAGGTAACAAAGGGATGATATAATAATTTTTAATAGAATAAAAATTGTACATCTTTAAAAGAACTACATATTAATATAATCAGCTCAGATAATTAACTTTATATAATGAGGAAAAGCTTATCTTTAACTTCAAAGAATATATGCAACATACGTGGTACCCTGAACACTCTGCTTTCTATATTTTAATCTGATTCTTGGAGTATTATTTGATCAGTACCACAAGTTCACAAAGATAGGCCAAAGGCCCCTGTAGGTTCAAATAGGGTTATAGGGGTGAAATGGAAGCCATTGGCCAATATCTTCTAATTGTTGTCATTGTTAGGTGCCATCGAGTGGTTCTAACTCGTGGTGGCCTTATATACAACAGAACAAAACATTCTCCAACACTGTGCCATACCCAGCACTATTGTCAGTCCTTCTCTGCTAGTCAGAGTTTTCAATGGCAGATTGTCTTGGAAGTGGATTGCCAGGTCCTTCTCCCTAGCCTGCAGTACCTGGTATTTCAAGGCAGTCTCCCAAGCAAGGACTAACCAGGCTGACCCTCCTTAGCTTCCCAAATCAGGGAGGATCAGATGCTAGAATGCTATGACTACAGACAATCTCCTAATAACCTAACTAAATCTTCCTATAGATTAGGACCCCTGATTGCTCAGAAAATTATGCTACTCTGGTATAAGACAGTTATCCTCAATATGAAAGAATGAGGGTATAAAACTTGGAAAATAAACAACAAAAAGCCTACCTACAGACCCTGTGCCCAAATACACTGGGGGAGGGCAAGATTTCATCACATGGATTTTGTGGGGACCTAATTCAGTCCATAGTACATGGCACTTGGCAATGCATCCTAACTTTTTAACCACAGCAGAGTACATATCATGCCTTAGGCTTTTCCCACCTCCTTTTCTCTAATTTCCTCTACTTTTATCATTTCCATAGCATTTTCTTATCCCGATTGTTCCACAACATAACATCTTCTGGGAAAATCCCACCCATCAGTAAAGGCCTTGCTTAGATGATCTGACAGTTAAGACATTCGGGACCTTTCTCCAGCATTAGCCTC